>RJWJ010000962.1:0-159883 GCA_004363605.1 Indri indri | reverse complement strand
GGGGGGGGGGGGGGGGGGGGCCATCAGCAAACCAGAAACTGAAAGCAACTTTGGGAAGACAGAAAGCAGTACAGCAGAACAGCAGCCAGAGTACACGGGAGGGGGCTACAGCCAAGAAGAAAGTTGTTCTGCCCTAGAAAATCCCCCATGACTTAGGACTATCGACAGTCAGGGGAAAATAAAATTAGAATGATACAAACATGACCTGAAAATAGGAAAATTAACTGAAAAGTCTGTATGTGGAACACTCAATGTCTACCTCCAATCCCTCCCCAACCCCACCCTTAGTACGCTACACAAAAGCCAGGTGCTTATCCCCCAGCAAAATCTTTCTAAGGAAAATAGTAACTGCCTAGGGAGCTCTTGGACCACATGGACATCCACCACTCTCTTAAGCCCCCAAGCCTTCCCGCTTTAGGGTCAACTACCTACCCCCACATGCTAAAGGGAAGCCAGCAACAATAAACCACCCATATGCCCAGAGTTTCTTATTATTATCTAATTCTTAAATGTAAATAGAATATTAAGCAAAAAAGGAGACCAAGAGCAAACAAAGATGATCAGGAAACAGAAGGGAACTTAAAAACTCCTAAGTGATACCCTGAGAGTTTTGAAATCTTACATTTGTAAAATAAAAGGACATTATGAAAAGGAAACAAAGAGGATGATCAGCTTTTGGAACCTGAAAATATGATTGATGAGATAAAAAATTCAAAAGAAGGTTAAAATAAAAAGCTGAGCAATTTTTCCGTAAAGTAGAAAAGAGAGATAAATGTGGGGAAAATAAACACAGCACTCAATTGATGGGAGTTATAAAAAGAGAAGAAAGTACAGAAGGAATTATTAAAGAAACAACATAAAAGAATACTGTATTCCAAAACTGATCATAAGCTTCTTAACTGAAAGGGTCACCTGAGGGAATAGTACAATGCATGGGGAAAAGATCCACACACTGTCAAAAAGCAGTAACAACAGTGAACAAAAAAATAAATAGTAATACAAACAATGTTTACAGAAATTGCAAACCACCAAAAGAGTGGAAAACCAAAAGCAAAGGTCACCTCTGGTGAGCAGGAATGTGCATGGTAGCAGAAGGGGTAAGGTCATAATCAGCAGTGAGCACCTAATTTTTAAATCATGTATTACTTTGATCAAAAGTTTCTTAAAACATATTTTACAATCACTTTTAGGTATTAGGATACCTTCAGTAAAAAGATTAAATAGAAATTTTATCCAGATCACAAATAATTTTAGAGAAGTACTAGTTGTATACATACCCAAGACATGGGTAAAAGAAACAACCCAAATTTTGATTTGGCAATCTTGTCCGCATGATGCCAATCGAAAAAACGGGAGGCCTTGTTCTCCATCTAAAAGTTTGTTAAAAATAAATGCAAAGAATGAACAAAACATTTAAACCAAAATATTTTCAATTTATTATACTGAGATTTGTTAATTCTATTCACCTAAACAAGCAATATTAGTAACTTACACCACCTAGTGAAATGTCAATTAAAGAATTTATTTTAAACAAGGTACTACATAGGATTACAACTTTAGTCCTGAAGTTGCTACCATAAAATGCCTTTTATTTACCTTCCACTAAGAATACAACCCAAGGCTGCAAGTACCAATATTGAGCCACTAAGGAGAGTACCCGCCAACTCAATTTTAAAGCCTATGACACTAGCATTGATTGGAAAAATTAGGAAGAAAAGCCATCTATGATTAAGAATGTTAAATGCTTAATCATTGTCAACTTTTTTTTTTTTTAGGATATATCAATTTCTTAAAAGCCTGGTCTATAATTCACATGGAACAATAATGGGAACTTTTTCCCATTTGATTTAATCATGGCAAAGGCTGAAATTATATAAATACAAAATAACATCAACTCAGCCCTTTTGGTCAAAAATATTATACAATTTAGGGAAAGCAATCAGTTAAACGGTGTTTAAAAAAAAAAAAAACCCCACTAGTTTATGCCTAAGATAATTTCAGTGTATAATTACATATCTACTAAATTAAGTTCCTAAATATGTGTAGGTAATGTAAATATTGGTATCATCAACTCAGTTTTACAGGCATTCCACCTCATACCACAGATGTAGTTTTATCAAAGGGAGTTTGACACTTATATGCAGTAAAACACAATTAAGAAAGCTAATACACATCTTAAGACTGCACTCTGCTTTTCAAATATTCAGTACAGAGTATTTAATTTATATACCTGGGTATGTAAGTTTTTTATAAGGATGCTCTCTGCCTCACTGAAGTACAGATAGTTTATTAACAAACAACAAATTAACTTCCATTTCACTGAAAGTTTTTCTAACTCCATGGGATTTCAATAGCACTTCTGTTTTTGTAGCACGGGTTCACCAAAGGGTATTCTTTCTATGAGAGATCTTGATAGATGTAAGCAATTTCTGATAATCATTAAGTCTTTTTAAGGTAAAACATTTTAATCAATAAATGACTGAGAGTAAAATATTTATATATTAGACCTGATTAGCAAAACTTTCTTTTCACTGTTTCTTTATTAAATAGATTCTTTGAATTTGAAGTTCTTTTAGTAAGAATTCAGCTGAGACAACGGAAAATTGCAGAGCTTAAAATATGCCTATGTTCGGTATCTAAATATAATATTTAGGGGCCGGGCGCAGTGGCTCACGCCTGTAATCCTAGCACTCTGGGAGGCCGAGGTGGGCGGATCGTTCGAGCTCAGGAGTTCAAGACCAGCCTGAGCAAGAGTGAGACCCTGTCTCTACCAAAAATAGAAAGAAATTAATTGGACAGATAAAAATATATAGAAAAAATTAGCCGGGCATGGTGGCGCGTGCCTGTAGTCCCAGCTACTCGGGAGGCTGAGGCAGAAGGATTGCTTAAGTCCAGGAGTTTGAGGTTGCTGTGAGCTAGGCTGATGCCACGGCACTCACTCTAGCCAGGGCAACAGAGTGAGACTCTGTCTCAAAAAAAATAAATAAATAAAAAATAAAAAACTAAATATAATATTTAGAAACAGACTTTTCTTCAGGAAAAATACCTAATTGCATTCATAACCTAACCCAAGATTTACTATTTAAAAACTGGAGAGAATTGATCATTTTTCATTGGGTGCAAATGGGATTATTTGTCCTTATTTAAGCAAAATGTCACAAGTCAATGTCATAACTATTTATAGATATTAATATGAAATTAAATAACAAAATTATATACTTTACCTTTTAAGTAAATACAGTAGTTCTCAAAAATTTCTATAAATCACTGTTAAAGCATGTATCAATCTGTTTCAGGGAATTTACATTTAAGGGTAACATCTATTTCAACAGAAGCACTAAACAAACTGAAGAAAGCACAGATTAAAATTATACTGAGAGAAATGTATACTGAAATATGCTCTAAAGGCAGGGTAGGGATATAGGTATTACTTATTTCAGAATCTCACATAGAATTCTCTGCCTGGTTTAGTGAACTTTTTCTAACTCCATAAGCTGCTGATCTCTCGAAAGGCAAAACAAAGAAGCCCTAGTTTTACTCTAATATTAACTAATATGTTAATAATAATGGTATTTTTATTGGAAATCTATTTTCAGATCATTTAGAATGAAAAAAGAAACCCAATCTCTCCATGTTCATATAATTCATCAAGGATTCATTGAGTGCCTATAAAATGTGGAAAAGGTACCACAGAAATGGAAGAAATGGTTCTTGTTTGTTACAAACTATTCTTAGAATAAAATAGCACACACTATATTAAAGGAATAAATTGTCTTAATTCAATTAATAATGGGTTAATGAAAAGAAAATTTATTATTTCAGCAAATCTCTAAAAGGAATCTTACCCATCAATCTATACTTCAAGGCCTACTGTGTACCAGTCACTGAAGAAAACAGACCTAGGTCCTGCCTACAATGAGCTTACAAGCTAATAGAAAAACACTATTAAACGTTATCTATATAAATAAGAACTGTAATCCTTCTGTAAGTACTGTAAAAGAAAAAGTGTTCAAATAAGATTATATGAAAATGGTACAGATTTAGTGGGGAGGGAGGTTGTAAGAGCAGGGTGGGGGTTCATCTGAAGTGATTTTTCAGCCTAAATCTAAAGGATGAAGGAGCAAACCAGGTGAAGCATCCACATGCAAAACCCTTGGAAAAATCTTAGAAACATTCTGGGAATGAAAGGTGGCCAGTGAGGCAAAAGAGAATGCATGAGGCCAAGAGTCATTTGATATTAGGGTGAAACAGAACATGCAAAGTACTTACAAGCTTTGCTTTGGGGATTTTATCTTAATGGTATTTTGACAAGCCATTGATACATCTGAAACAGGGGAATGCCAAAACCATACTGTCTGCTGTCTCGACCTGTGCTATCCAGCAGGCAGCGGCTAGCCATATTTGGGTACTGAACACCTGAAATGCAGCTAGTCCAAACTGAAATGTGCTACAATATACACAACAGATTTCAAAGACTTAGTACAAAAAAGGGCAAGGTATCTTATTAATAATGTTTACTGATTATCAATTATGGAAATAACATCATAGATACACTGGGTAAAAAATATATTATTAAAATTAATTTTATCTACTACTAGAAAATTTTTAATTTACCTACATGGCTCATGTTATATTGCTATGGACAGCAATAGTCTGGCGACAGGACTGGAGGGGACAAAAGCAGAACTTCCATCCTAACATAGAAAATAAAAATTAAAAAAGAAAACTTCCAGCATGGGTGACAGAGCAAGACCCTATCTCTAAAAAAAAAAAAAAAAAAAAAAAAAAAAAAAAACCTTTCAAATTCATTGTATCTATTTAAAACCAAGATACCATATCTATATTCAGGAGGTTTTTTCCCTTCTTTTTGAAAAAGTAATTGTGTTGCCAAACATCTTACTTTATAAATTTAACCTCTGGAAGATGAAGTTAGCAAATGGAAAATGTGGCATCTGTTTCCAATTTTTTTTTCCAATTTTTTAATGTCACATTTCTATTTGAATACCTACAGTGTATTTTTAAAAATCATAGTAAAACCAACAGGGTTAATCCTCTAAGTTGCTATATTTGAAGAATCTGAATCTTCTGTACCAAGTTAAATCGCCCCCTACACATACTAAAGAAGGTGATTTCCCCTCGTATTTCTTCATGATTTCATTTTGATCAAAAAAAGAGAGAAGGATAATCCCTTCAAAGGAATAAATTAGGACGGCTCCTCACTTTACTAATGACGAAATGAAATAGAATAAAAGTCATATACAGTACAAATTATGAATAGGAATTTCAAGTGCTTAAAAGAGTAAAATAACTAACCAGAAACTGGCTGTGCAGAAAAATCGCAGCAGGTAATTCCAAGATCGTGTGCTTTTTCACTATGCAGACACCTCATTTTATCATCCCACACTGTTAAATCTCCACATGAGGAGCCAGTGACAAGGAGGTTTCCATTAGGAGAAAATGCACAGGCCGCTAAGGAACCATCCTTAACACTACCACATCTGAAACAAAGCGAAAAGGGGGTTTTCATTTCAGAGCATCTTTTACATTATTACACAATTTCTAAAAGGAACTTGATATAGTAAAAAGAATAAATGGCTATCACAGAAGTAGAGAGAAAGGACAATTGATGTCTACAGAAATATCATTTATATGCTATAAACTGAAATATGCTTTCTAAAAGGAAGGGAGGATTTACACATCCTAATATGCCTACATGTAATTATAGGGCTCCAAAGTCCACATATCTTCATATTGTGCCATGCGGCAAGTCAGTATAAACACATTAAAATCTACAAAACTTAGGAAAAAAAAAAAAAAAGCAATGACAACCAACAATATCAACTGTAGCCAAACATTTTTTTAAAAACGTAAGACAAAACTATTTTCGTTGAAAAACATGTTATTGGAGTCAAAGTTCTTTCATCTTCTGTATTAAAATCGCACAGAAGCAATGCTAACACTTTTCATCTCATCTGCAAATATAAATTCTTTAAGAAAATGCTGTGAACAAGTTAAAATTATCTTAGGAAGACAGGGAAGCACTGTGCTGACTATATTATTTTCTTAATTAGGAAAAATAGGCTGTTAACACAATTAGTGCAGTGTCCCATCCAGCAGGGCATCATTTTTATAATATATCATTAACTACAATACTTTAGGGATAGTTAGGCTATAGAGCCAGTAGTCATCATAGGATAAATTAAAAAATAAAAAAAGTTTCCTTGGCTACCAGCTGTTACTTCATTCATATAAAACATTTTGTTCTTTCTGTGCTTTCTCTTTAAACTAAGCGTTTATTTACACAACTTAAAACATGTCACCTTCTTCAACAGGAAGACTAAGCTTAAGTGAGCATCAGTTGTTGACCAGCTGGGATTTGTGCTCTGAAAGATGTTGGGAGGTAGGAGTAGGGGGAGGTACATTAGGTTATTTTGGTTGAAAACACTTAAATGGTCTTTAATGTCACCTGAAAGTGGCTAAAATGGTAACTTTTGTTATGTATTTTTTATCGCACTATAAATAAAAATGTATGATTATAATGTTGGTATGTTGCAACATTACCAATGTAAATTAATTGATGTATTTTTTCCAAAACTTTTGCTGAGGTTTGTTTGTTTGTTTGTTTTTCTAGAAATGATAAATTACACACCATCACACCAGTCACGAAGTTCTTTCTTCTGGTCTTGGTCATTCATCCAGCAAGAATCCTAGTCAGGGAAATAGCTGTTACCTCTGAAGTTTGATTTACCTATCCTTACTTTATTATTGAGAACACTTGAGCCACAAGTGACCCACCAATAAAGCCTAAAATCACTGAACTTTATTCAAAAGACTGTTCTCTTTACCTAATTCTTATAGTAAAAAATCCAGAAAAGTCTAACAAGATCAACTCTTATTTTAAAAAAGACTGAAATTTAAAACTGTCAGAGCCAAGCAAATCCACTATAAGAATTTTTTTTTCTTTCTTTTTTTTTTTAGAGACATGGTCCCAATCTGTCACCCAGGCTAGAGTTCAGTGATGCCATCACAGCTCACTACAGCCTCAAACTACTGGACTCCAGCAATACTCCTGCCTCAGCCTCCCGAGCTGCTAGGATTATAGGCGCACCCCACCACACCAAGCTAATTTTTTGTAGAGATGGGGTCTATGTTGCCCAGGCCAGTCTTGAACTCCTGGTCTCAAGTGATCCTCTGGCCTCGGCCTCCCAAAGTGAGGGGATTATAGGCATGAGCCACCATGCCCAGCCCCAGAATCATATTAAACACCTCTCTAGTTTTTTGACCTTTAGAAGACAGGTTAAAATATTTTTCTTTGTGCTGTCTGAAAACTGTCTGCTTCCTAAAGTCACCAAAACATTTTGCTTTCTGTTTTGTGTGTGTGTGTGTGTGTGTGTGTGTGTGTGTGTGTTTTATACTTACTCAGTAAGATTAAAAACAGGAAGGATTTAAATATTCATACCTATATAACTTGTATGACTGTGCATTCCACAAAACAACAGTTCCATCAGCTGCCCCTGATGCCACACAAGTGGAGTCTGGGGAAAACTGGCAAACTCTCACAGGGCTACCACTAGGCTGTTCCATCACTGCCAGAGTCTGTCCATTTTGAGTATTCCATAGGACAGTGGTACCATCTGTTGAACATGAAGCCAAAATATGTCCTGAAGGGGAGAAACAGCAGCAGTGGACAGCATAGGTGTGAAACTTCAATGGAGAGTGTGGCAGTTCAGTAAAGTCACTTAAGGAGTACAGACGAATTGTTTTGTCCAAGGAGCAAGTAGCCAAAAGGGAAACGGAGAAGGCACAGCAGTTGACATCATCACCATGATCAGCTAATGTGTGAATTAGTTTCACCATGTTCTTTATTGGAAGTAAAACAGCCTGTAATTTTTAAGTAGATAAAGGTTACTTCATCCTAGGAATCAGAAAGTGCAACTCAAATCCATATAAAAAGGCCAAAATCAATGTAAGAATTTGTTCAATGAAAGCTCCTATAATATTTTTAAAGGACAATCTATTGCTTGGGATAAGGATAACTTGGAGAGACAAAAAACATTTGTAAGACTATAATCTCTGACGATGATGACAGTCACCATTACCATACCAATGAAGTTCCACAACTCCTGAAAAAGAAACTTGTCAAATAACTTCAAACTGACTTGATGTTGAACTTTCAAAACCTAATGTATTTATTTCACTTTCGAAGCCTTTCCCATAACTAATTCCCAACACTGCCTTGTTCCAGATCTAATCTCAACTCAAAAAAAAATTTTCTATTTTAACAAACTGTCTCAGCTGCTCCTTCCACAGGGTGGAGCCAAGGCTATTTGCTCTGCCTTTAAGATGCAACTGTAGGATTTGCTCATAAAAAACAAAGGTTTCATTGAAAATTTAAGTGGCAGTGTTGAAAGCTATCTTGTCATGGTTTGTCATTTGTCTGATAAAGAATAAAATGATATAAAAGATTTGAGGTGAGGAACCTACTCCGGATAAATCAAGGAAACCAAGAGAAGAAAACCAGAGTGGCAAAAAACGGACTTCGCCAGAGTGCATGCAAGAATAAACTTACAAATTCAAAATAAAATCCAAACTCCTCACCATGGCAAATAAAACCCTCTGTGATCTGAATCTTGCCTGCCCACTTCTCCGACCTTAACTCTTGCCACCCTCCCTCACTTCTTTCCATCCTCCCCAGCCAAATTCATCCCAGTCTTCCACCTTCATAAAAGCAGTTTTCTTAAAATGAAATGCTCTTCCCTCTGCTCTTGGGATCCTATTTGTCATTCAGATCTCAATTTCAGTGTCCATCCTCAGAGAGGGTTTCCCTAAAGTACCCACTCTCCAGGCTAGCACATTCTATTTTAATTCTCAGCATAGCAATTACGACCATCATCAGATATTTGTTTTCTTCCCTAAATTCCAAAGGAGTGGGTATTTCATCTGTTTTGTTCATTTCTGTATCCATACCATGTAAAACTGTGTCAAGCACCTAATACGTTCAAATAAATATTTTTTATTTTGTTCAAACCCAACTGAGTTCCAACCTTTAAATATTATATATGGAATACAATGATTAGAAAATAAATCTACCAAAATCAAAATATAAATATACACACATGTATATCTGACAACGAAAAAATGGTTTGAAATTAGACAGTAATCAGCCCTGAAGGGATAAGTATAACCCTCGCTTTTAAAACACATGATCTTTTGTCCTAATCTTCTTTATGGAAATCTCTACAAAAAAAAATTTACAAATGGAATATGCCTTTTCCCACCTTCACTTTATCCCCAAAAGTTCAGCCTCTTTTTGTCAAACATAAATTCCAGTAAGGTCTAAAAAAACAAACACGAAACTTTCTGGGAGATTATCGCCTGTATTACTGCACTGAAAACAACAGATCAGGTGGTGCTTTTTGGAGAACTCCCAAAATCCCAATTGTGCAAGTGCACACACAGGTGATTTTCCAAACAAACTTTGGCTTTCACTCCCCCGTGGCACTCCGCTCCCTCTGCAGTTTGAGCCCAGACAGTTGGAAACACCGAGGCCATCGTCAGCTTAACAGTTTTGAAAAGCGCCCTCAAGCCTTCCCCTACCTGCCGGGGTGTGGGCTTCCACTCGGGCCCCGGCTGTCACGCCAAACGCTGACCCCCTGGGCGAAGCGGGTCAACCGGCCAGTGTAAACACATCCCCACCTAATCCGAAGCAAACCCCAAATACGCCAAGCACCCCCACGCTAAAGCCCGCGACTTACGCCCCCCCGCACGAAATGACCAAAGATGTGCCCAGCTCTCAGAACCAGCCGGGCCTCTGTGGACTGAGCAGCCCGAGGCAAAAGGGAGACCTCGGACGCCGGGTCGCCCCGCGGCGGGCTTGGGCAGCGCCCAGCTGGGGCTTCTACCGACGCCGGCAGGACCCGCCCAGCCCTGGGCCGAGGCGACACGACCGCGCCGCGCTGCCCCTTAGAGTCCCAGTCGGGCCCTACTGCACGCTTAAAACAGGATTCCAGGGAACGGGAAATTCAGACGCCCCGAGCTAGGCAGCTCCGTGGGCTGAACCCAGCGGCGCTCCCCCACCTGACGCCGCCGCTAAGCTGGTCCGTGGGCGCGGCCCCTCTCACCTGGAGGACGCAGGAGGCGCAGGATCCGCCCTCAGGTGCCCCGCTGGCAGTGCAAGGTCACGTGACGTGGAGGCGAGGCGGGCGGGGCCGGCTCCCGCGAAGACCTACAAATAGAGAGGACAGGCCCCGCCCTCCCGGCCGCCAGCCAGCGCTGCTGCGCATGCGCGTCCTTGGGCCCAGCCTTGAGGGCCTCACTCCAGCTGGCTCTGGGGTCAAGCTGAGTTGACTTAAGAAGGACCTTCAGGTGCAACTTTTTTCTCTTGATGGAGCTGAGGTCCCAAGACCTGGTGAACGCCTAAAATGTACTTTCAAAGGGGGCACTGCATCAACTGCCTGGTTATCCCAGCTGAAAGTTTTAAAATCTCTTTTCTCTCCTCCCTGCGCTTTGTTCTTCTCTGAAACCAATCTCCCTGACAAGTGGTGTTTTCTGTCAAGGCCAGCCCTGGACGGTCCGTGGCGCGGTGTCTTCTGCCATCGCCTCTGTGCTTAGGGTTCCCAGAGCTCTCTTTCCAGGGCTGGCTGCTCGCCCCTGGGCCCAGTCGTGTGGTTGGGTGGGTATCCTGGTATCATCGGAGCCCGATGGTCTTTCTTCCAGCCTTCCCGAGTGTGTCTCGGTGCCCCATGGGTAGACTGGTTTCCATGTGTAATTGACTACGAAGTGGTCCTGTCAGTCCCTTTTGAGATAAAAAGTTATCCAGGGAAAAAGTTCCTAGGCATGTTACCACTTGTTAACTAAATGCATGACATCGTATAGGTTTATGTTCACATTAAAACCAAAGATACGGATAGCTTTTATTTTTAATCCATGAGGAAACATTAAAAATATGTCAACCTAAGGAAATCAAGATCATATCTTTGAAGAGTAATAACCTAAAATTCTTATATTTAAAGATGAACTTGAGATCGTGGGAAATGGTTTGTAATGAAAAAGACTACAAAGAAAGGGGACATCAAAATTCATGGTTCAGAGCCGGGTGCGGTGGTTCACGCCTGTAATCCTAGCTCTCTGGGAGGCCTAGGGAGAGGATTGCTTGAACTTAGGAGTTCGAAACCAGCCTGAGCAAGAGCGAGACCCATCTCTACCAAAAATAGAAAAATTAACCAGGCGTGGTAGTGCACGCCTGTAATGCCATCTACTCAAGAGGCTGAGGCAGGAGGATCAGATCCCTCGAGCCCAGGAGTTTGAGGTTGCAGTGAGCTGCGATGATGCCACTGCACTCTAGCCAGGGCAACAGAGCAGACTTTGTCTCAAAACAAACAAAAAACAAAAAATTCATGATTTTGTGAAGTTCTTGTGATTTTTAAATTAACAGAGTGCATCATGATTAAGACTTTCAACACCTAATTATGTTCCAAAGTACTGTCAAAACAGTATTTTTCTAAAAAACAAATTTTAGATTGCATAAATAGAAAACACAAACATGAAAATAAATAGCCAGTAATCATGCCACTCAAAGACAACCCACTCAGAGATAATATTTCCTCTCAGCCTTTCACTCATATCAATAATTTTACAAAAAGTCCAGCATACTGCCTTTTTAAACATAAACTTATGAGCATTTTCCATGTCTAAAATTCTTCGTTGGCTTTATTTTTTCTGCCTAATGGTCCACATAGAAACATACTATAATTTATTTAATGTCTTCCCTGTTGCTGGATGGTTGTTTCAACATTTTTGCTCTTGGTATAAATAATGCTGGATTCGACATCTTTGTACGTAAATCTTTATCCACATTTATGAATATGTACTTAGGATGTAATTAAATAGAAATGGAATTACTCAGCATGAGGGTGTAAAGATTCTTAGTAAGTATTACTACACTGCTGTTCAGAGAGGTAGTATGGTTTATGCTCTCAGCAACATGTGGTTGTGCTGGTCTCTCCACATTCTTACCTGACTTGAGTAATACCTTTTTTATCTTCACTAATTTAATAAGCAAAATTGGTTATAATATTGTTTAAGTAAAATGTGTAAAAGAAATCCCTGCCTACATATGCCAGCAGTTTAGCATGTGCCCTCAAGGCCAATATGGTCAGCTTTGCCTGTCCTACAGAGACAGGCATTTTCACAGAGGGAAGCCCTATTATAGCTGGTCTCCAGTCTACGAGTTTGCAGTTTGGGAGATGATAACTAAAATATCTCGCCAATACACCACAGAAACAGAATTTATAAAGATAAATTTATAAGAATTTATAGAGATCTTCGATCACATGAGGGAACTGGTTATCTTATCTCACAGGACAGAGTGTCAAAGTAGTTGGAACTTTGACTCAGAATATTAAAGATTTGAATATTTTATGCATTCCTTGCTTTAATTGTGTAGCTGTTGAAAATCTTATTAATGATAAAAATCCCATTTTAACATTAATTTCTAGTTCTGCTCCTCGTAATAATGCTACTTCAGGAAGATAGAAAGCAATTTTAAAGTGATATATTAAAGGAAAACTAACTTTTTGATCAAACAGTAAGCAATACATGCTCTCAAAATACATTTGCAATGGGAACAGGTGTGAAGCAATCAGTGAGCCACTGAGTACTTGAGAGTAAATAAGCGCTCAGAGGAGAGGGAGAACTGATGGGAGCTGGCGAAACTGGAAAAGGTGGGTGTAGGAATGTGTCCTAAATAGGCCTGAAGCCTGGGCCAGCTGAGGCATGAGCTTGGGAAATAACCAGTTTTACAGGAAGTACTCACAAATGTATTGAGGTTGTTTTGCTTTGTATGCAAATCCGACATCAGAGTTTCCAGAACAGTTGGGCAGGGTAGAGCTTAAAGTATAAAAACTCCCTTGAGGTGTTTAGTTTGTGAAAACATATGCAACTTGACACATCATATGTGCACCTTTGTGTGTGTATATTATACTTCAAAAGAAGTTTTTAAAAATGTCCCTGAGAATTGCCCAGAGATTCTCATATCTGATGCAATCATTCGCTCTCTGGGCTAGTATCATCTGCAGTGCCACCACCTCCTGGAGAACTCTGGGGATCTGGGAGGCTGTCACTCTGCCTGGGAGCTTGCTTCGTTATCCTCTGCATTATGAAATGTTCTCTCAGTTCCCTGTAACCTTTGCCGTTACATAAACTTTACACCTTCTAACTGGCCATCTTTTCATTAAACCAGCCGTAGTCCTATTGTGGCAATCAAGTAGTAAGAGTTAGAATTCTGGAAAGAGCTGTAGTTCCATACCGAAAAAGGGAACATCCAGGGGCTGCCAAGCAAAGGGTGGGAATTTGGATGGAGTATATTGGGCACAGAGAGAACTGCCTGGCAATAGAAAACACACATATGGCTGGAAGTAATAATATCAGAAAGAAATGTGATGGTGCTTGGTATTTGGTACATACTAGAGAAAGTTAGCAGTTCCAACTATGCCCTCTTCTTCCTCTATGTACAGGAAATATTTTCCCTTGTTTATGAAATTTTAAATTTCAACTTCCCGTAACTTAAATTTTTTTGTTTTCTTCTTCTGTCTCATTTCCTCAAATTCTCTACTTTCAGACATCTTATTATTGTTTTTCAAGAGAATTCAAGATGTTAAAAATGCAATTTGGAAAAAAATACATTTTTGTTTCCAAATGCATGGTTTTGATTACATAAGAAGAACATATTATAGACATCAATGAACAAATTCACTTAATAATAGTTCAACTTAGAGAATTAACAAATCACGTGTCCAGTTTACTGCCTGTTATGGTCTGGAATGTAATGTGTTGATGATACCAGTCTTTGGCATCCTATAACATCCTGATAACTATTAATAATTGGCCAAATAGTGTTAGATCTGTATTTTAACTAGATTATTTGGTATTAATATTTTTACATAATTTCACCAATGACTTTCAAACTAGGTGACTGATCTTTGCCTAAAGAAAATCAAGATAAACTCAAGCAAATCAGCCAGAAAAAAAATCAAACAACCCCATTAAAAAGTGGGCAAAAGACATGAACAGAAACTTTTCAAAAGAAGATAGACTAATGGCTAACAAACATACGAAAAAATGCTCAATATCTCTAATCATCAGAGAAATGCAAATCAAAACCAGAATGAGATATCACTTACCTCTAGTGAAAATAGCTTTTATCAAAAAGTCCCCAAACAACAAATGCTGGAGTGGATGCAGAGAGATAGAAACACTCATACACTGTTGGTGGGACTGCAAACTAGAAGTAGTATGGAGGTACCTCAAAGAACTAAAAGTAGACCTAGCATTTGGTCTAGCAATCCCACTACTGGGTATTTACCCAAAGGAAAAAAAGACATTCTATAAAAAAGACATGTGCACGTGAATGTTTATAGCAGCACAGTTCACAATTGCAAAGAAATAGAAACAACCCAAGTGCCCATTAATACATGAGTGGATTAATAAAATGTGGTATATGTATACCATGGAGTACTACTCAGTCATAAAAAATGGTGAACTAATGCCTCTTGTATTATCCTAGATGGAGCTGGAGACCAGTCTCTTAAGTGAAGTATCACAAGAATGGAAAAACAAACACCACATGTACTCACCATTAAATTGGAACTAACTGATCAACACTTATGTGCACATATGGAAATAACACTTAATTGGAAATCAAGCAAGTGGCAGGGGAATGGGTAAATTCACACCTAATGGGTACAATGCTAACTATCTGGGTGATGGGCACACTTATAACTTTGACTCAAATAGTACAAAAGCAATTTATGTGACCAAAATATTTGTACCCCCATGATATTCTGAAATAAAATTTTTAAAAAAGGCTGGGCGTGGTGGCTTACACCTGTAATCCTAGCACTCTGGGAGGCCGAGGCCGGCGGATTTCTTGAGCCCAGGAGTTTGAGGTTGCTGTGAGCTAGGCTGACACCACGGCACACTAGCCCAGGCAAGAGAGTGAGACTCTGTCTCAAAAAAAAAAAAAAAAAAAAAAAAATCAAGATACTCCTTTAGTTTTTACTAACTTTTTCTTTAGTTTGTAAGTTGAAGAGGGAAGGAGGATTGTTACATTTAAAAGAATACAATAAATGTCATAACTAATGTGGCCAGTTGTGTTTTTCAAAAGTGACTACAACAATATTTTCCATCCCAAATTCTTTTCCAGAACTTTGCCACTCACCCATCAAGAGGAGGGGGTTATGTCCCCTTCCCCTTAATTGGCTGGGTCATTATGACTGCCTCAGGTAATAGAGAATTCTGTATAACTTCCAAGGCTAGATTATACAAGGCAGTACAGCTCTTGGGTCACTTTCCCTTAGCACCCAGCCACCGTGCTGTGAGGAAGGCCAGGCCACAGGGAGAGGCCCTCGTGGAGAAGGCAGGCCCCAACCCTTAATCCAGGCTGACCTCCCAGCCAATAGCCAGTACCTGTGAGTGAACCCTCTTGGAAGAGGGTCCTTCAATTCTTGGTGGAGCCACCAAATCTGATGCCATATGAAGCAGAGATGAGCCTTCCTGTCAAGCCCTGAATTGCAGATTGTTATTTTAAGCCACTAAATTCTGGAGTGTTTGGTTTTGCAACTAGGTAACTGTTAGAAAGATTTAAGTGTAGTAACTAAGACTGAACTTAAATTGTTTAGAATTCCCAAGTTCAGTTTCCCCATTACCACTTCTCTCTAAATTGCCACAGTGATTGCAAAACCTATTTTCCTACTCCTCCATCCCACTTACGCACACGCAGTGGATTCCTTATCACTGACGGAGGATCCTGGGAAAGTACAAAAACAGTCATGGATTCCCCTGCAGCAAACCCCTCTGGTGTTTCTTACGGCTGGGTGGCTGTGGCATGGTGGGTAAAGCATGCATTGGGGTCTGTGACCTAGGCTGTGTCCCATTTAAGAGGTCAGAAAACTTGAGGGGGTTTTTGTGGTGGTTGTTGATTTGTTTTTAATAACTTTCAGTTTTGGGTTTCTCATCTGTAAAATGAGCATAAAAATACCTTGCACAATTGGTTTGAGAATCAAACGAGAGGACTCGATACTTCCCAAGAGCATTTCAAATAAGTTTTGTGGGATGCTAATGGATATTTGACTTTTTTAAAAAGGATTTTTGTAGTCAAGTAAGTTTGGACATGATTAAGTTAAATAAAGTTTAAATAGGATTCTTTGCTAAGGAACTTCTTAGACTTTATCCTGAAAATGCCCATAGTTCTCTTAGAGGAGAAACACGGTATGCAGTGTCTCCCAAACTTAATTTGATCTTGGGATCTATTTTTCAAGAACATCAATTAGGAAGAGTTTCATGGGACACGATTTTGGGACACCCTTTGTGCAAACAGGAACTCAGTAAGTGGTAACCGACTAAATACTAAATGCTTTAGCATGTTACAAAACTGTCGTAGTGGACATTTGACATTTTCTCCTGCAGAGCATTCTTCCTCTTCTTCAGGTAACAGCCTCCAGTTCTTCCGGTGGGGCACTGCCCCTCTCCCATTCCATGGGGTCCTAGCAGAACTGTCAAAATGCCCTGCCTGACACCTCCCTCTCCACTATACAAGTTTCCAGGGTTAAGCATACAGTCAGTCTCTTCCAGAATTCAAGACTTTAAGTGGCTTTGCGAGAGGATGCAGGTGATTGGATTCGTGTCATTCCTACAGCAAGGGCCTTAAAGAGGCTCTGCTCAAGTTCCTGCTACTGAGACCCAGAGAACTGTCCTACCTTCTGTCTTTCCCCAGGCTTGCTTCTCAGCAAGAACTGTTCGTGACCCTGATAGAGTCCTCTGTGCTATAAGCTCTCTGTTCCTTGAATACCTGTCCAGCTTTATCTACTACCGCCTCTTTCTCTTCTTACACTCGGCGTCTCTTGAACACACCGTGAACATGTGTGCCTTTACCTGGAGTCACTTTTCTATCTTTTTTGACTATTACAGTCTGAATCATTTTTCAAGACTGAGACCAATGGTTGTCTCATTTGTGAAAGTCTTCTCTGACTCCGTGATATGGTATCAGTTGATGTGCTCCAGCTACATATATTACAGTTTGAAGAAGTGAATAAATAGCTTCTGCTTTCCCCACCTGAATTCCATGCCAGCTGAAGAGAGGCAACGGAGACAACACACAGAAATCAAATTATTCCCTTTAGCATTGAAGAAGTCTAAGCTGGAGACATGGGTGAGGGAAACACAACTATGGACTTCTTAATTCTGAACCCAATTAAGCAGACGTGCCCACTCAGTAAGTGCAGGAAAATCGCAGGCTTCCACCGGTAGGGCAGAGGTTTTACTGCCAGGCTTGCAGCAGAGCTCAAGTCGGCCAGCCCCGTACACAGGGTGTGGCAGGCCGGAGAGCCCGGAGCAGGCACTGAGCTACACAAGCCGGTCGCTTACCCTTGGCCCACCTGGCAGAGAGGGGAGGCCTGAGTGAGGGGCGGGAAGACCAAAAGTGCTGCACTGATCCAGGTCCTTTCACGGGAAACACGAACCCAGGAAATGTGCTTCCAACACCAACATTCTGCAGCTTTTTCTTCTCTCCACTTAACTCACTGAGCAAGGCCAGCCAGGGGCATGGCCATCGCCCTAGGTCCGGAGTTCCTAGATTGCCTTGCTGCTAACCTTCATTAAGTCACTCCCCTAACACCAACTATTGTTCTTTTGTGGGTCATTTTGAATCAACAGAGGTCAATATTGATTTTGCCCCAGAAAGCTCTGAAATGGGCCAAAGCAGTGTATTAATTAAATCGGTTCTAGGGCCATTAGGTACCCAAAGCTGAACAGTTACTCCCTAGTTTCCTTCGCATTCCAATTATGTGCAGCCGTATCGTCCACATTGGCTCAGGAGCGGTTCCACGCGCAGTGAGAGTAAATAACTAAATGAAAATACTCCAGCAACAAAACGACCAAAATGTGACTATAACTGCTTCCTGTTATGGAATTCAATAAAGTGAAATTAAAGGCCCATGGTTAAATCTCCTTGAAAATTGAAGTCCAAAGATATAAAAACTCAAAGGAATTTAAGTTAAAATCAAATTCTGTTGTCCAAATAAAAAATTACCCAAATATTTGTTTTTCTGACATATATAGCTTTTGTCTTGTGGAGTCCTCCATGGTATTTTGGGAAAATCCCAGGTCACTATAGAGTATAGAAACACTCCTCCCCCATCCCAAACTGAGATGGAGCCAAGAGAGGAAAGAATGACTCAGACAAGTGCAGCTTGGCCAGTTGGATGGGTTTATCGGAGGTTACTCACAGGGCACTCACTCCTGGGCGAGACACGACTCCCCCCGCACTCACTCCTGCGCAGCTGCAGAAGTTCTCTGCAGAGTGAGAGCCGCCCCACCTACCCAGGTGTTGCCTTAAATCCTTTCCCGCTGAGTCACTTAGAGATCTTATATCATCGCATATTTACACGGAAGCGAATCGAGCATGGGCAGTCCAATCATCATGTGCTTTTGCATAACCCGTGTTCTCTTAATGATATTATAATTCTTCATTAGGTGGAGATTTTAGTATTACAGTTAAAGGGTATTGCAGGTCAGCTAAAGCAGTTCTACAGCAGTCAGGGCTGGTTTACACAAGTCGCCTCTGCCTCAAGGTCGTGCTGAGACACATCTCTCATGCCTTGTAATTATCTTTTGGCATTTGTTGAATCTATTTTGTAACACTCTTGTTGAGCACTGAAAGCTAGCACAGCACACTGTTCCTCTTTGTGTGGTGGGGAACTTGTATTTTTTCCTTACGTGGTGACGGTTATGAAATCAGTATTTCTAGAACTGCCACAAACATCATCAACCCAAATGTAGCCACAGAGAGACCGACTCAAAAAAAACAAAGAGGTTGTTTGAGAATAGCAAGGGGGTTGGGGAAAGGGGACGCTTTTAAAGGCAAAAAGGAGAAATCTACATAAGCTGTTTTGAAATAAAAACCATTGGCTACAGGGGTTTATCGCAGTTGGTGGCATTTGTTCATCGTGGTACTGGCTGGCGGTTGCTAGAAGTAGCTTTAACTGGGACTTCCAGTTGGGAAAGTTCTTCCCAGCAGTTCCTGTTAAGCCACATATGCCTGAGGTCTCTTCATTTATGACCTCCTGGCTCCATTTTGTTACGATTTGGCATGAGTGACTCCATTTTGGTACTGACGACTCTCACAGCCTTTATTGTTTAAATGAATCTTCTCCACTTTTACCTATCTATTAATAGAGTAATCACACCCAGGAGATAGTTTCCTATCATACGAATATATAACAGGCCTGAACTTTTTTTTTCCCTGCCTGGATCATCTTTAATATGTCTCCTCTTTCCTGTGACTTCTTAATTTCTCAAGCATGTTCCTTTAGGGAACAGGCAATACTTGTATCCACACTCACAATAATTCTGTCACAGTGAAATTCAACAGTGAGGCAGCAAGTCTTTTTTTTTTAATGGTTTAACTGACATATAATTTGTATGCAATACAATTCATCCATTTTAAGTATAAAATCCAATGGTTTTTAGTATATTCACAGACTTGTGCAACCATCACCACAATCTAATTTTAGAACATTTTTATAACTATAAAAAGAAATCCCATACCTATTAGCAGTTACTACCCAATCCCCCCAGCCCTGATCAAACACTAATCCACTTTCCATCCTTATAGCTTTGCTTATTCTGGTCATTTCATGTAAATGGAATCATATATAATCTTTTACAACTGGATCTATCACTCATCATAATACTTTCAAGATGTATCCATATTATAGCATATATCAGTACTTCATTCTTTTTTATTACCAAGTAATATTCCATTGTATAAATATACCACATTTTATTTATCCATTCATCAGTTAATAGAATTTGGGGTGGTTCCAATTTTTAGCTATTATGAATAACACTGCTATTAACATAGGTGTAAAAGTGTTTAGGTGGACATATGTTTTCAATTCTCTTGAGTATATACCTAGGAATAGAATTTCTGGGTCATACAGCAACTAAATATTTAAACTTTTGAGGAACTGTCCATCTGTTTTCCAAAGCAGCCCACTATTTTACAATCCCATCAGCAATGTATGAGAGCTCCAATTTCACATCCTCACCAACATTTGTTATTGTCTGTCTTTTTCATTATAGTCATCTTAATGGTTCTGAAGTGGTATCTCATAAAGTGCAGTTTATCTATTCTGTTATTTTGCCATTTGTGCTTTTGGTATAGTATATAAGTAGCATTTGCCTAACCCAAAGTCACAAAGTTTACTCCTATACATTCTTCTAAGAGTTTTCTAGTTTGGGCTCTTACATTTAGGTCTGTGATCCATTTAAAGTTAATTTTTGTGTGTGGCATGAGGGTGGGGTCCAACTTTATTCTTTTGCATGTGAGTATCCAGTTATCCCACCACCATTTGTTGAAGAGACTATTTCTCCCTTTGAATTTCCTTGGTACCATTTTCAAAATTAATTGGACATAAAGATGAGGGTTTATTTTTGGACTCTCAGTTCTGTTTCACTGATACATATCTATCCTTATTCCACTACCACACTGTGTTGATTACTAAAGTTTTTAGTAAGTTTTGAAATCAGCAAGCATGATCCTCCAACTTTAATGAAAGTGTTTCTTTTTCAGGATTATTTTGGCTATTCTTGGTCTCTTGCATTTCTACCTGAATTTTAGAAACAGCTTGTCAATTTCCTCAAAAAAGCCATCTGAGATTTTGATAGGGATTGTGTTGAATCAGTAGACCAATTGGGGGGATTATTGTCATATTAACAATATTAAGTCTTTCAAGCCATGAGAAAGGTATATCTTTCCATTTATTTAGGTTTGCTTTAATTTCTTTCCACAGTGCTTTATAGTTTTCAGGGCACAAGTTTTACACTTATTTTGTTATATTTATTTCTAAATATTTTATTCTTTTTGATGCTATTATCAATGGAATTGTTTTCTTAATTTCATTTGCAGATTTTTCATTGCTAGTTTAGTAAGTCCTCACTTAATACCATCGATAGGTTCTTGCAAATTGCAACTTTAAGCAAAACAGCATATAACGAAACCAATTTTACTATAGGCTAATTGATACTAATTGATATAAATAAGTTCCCATGGCATATTTCTAGTCACAAAAATATCACCAAACTTCTAAATAAAGACCTAAACACTTCTAATATTAAACACTGAAATAAATGTGAGCTATGCACACATTTAAGAAAATTTATTAAAAACAAGTAAAAAAATTATTTACCTGCTGATTCCCATTCAGGGACTCAGGTAGCCAGAGCTTCTCCTAGTAGCTCAAGGCACAAAAAAGGAACCGACCCTGGGCAGGACACCATTCCATCACAGGGCATATTCATACACACACCCACACTCACTCAGACTGGGATGATTTAGACATGCCAACATGAAATGGGAATACCTGAAGAAAACCCATGCAGACATGGGGAGAACATGTGAACTCCACATGGACAGTGGCCCCAGCCAGGAATCAATTTTTTTAAAATTTATGTTATAATGAAATGATGTGGAATGAAACAATGTTATTTGAGAGCCTGCTATGTACAGAAATACAATTGATTTTGACCTTATATCCTGTAATCTTGCTGAACTTGTCTCTTAGTTATAATAGGGTTTTTGGGGATTCCTTAGGATTTTCTACTTTTTTTTTTTTTTTTTTTTTGAGACAGAGTCTCACTCTTTTGCCCGGGCTAGAGTGCCATGGCATCAGCCTAGCTCACAGCAACCTCAAACTCCTGGGCTCAAGCAATCCTTCTGCCTCAGCCTCCCGAGTAGCCGGGACTACAGGCTTGCGCCACCATATCCGGCTAATTTTTTCTATATATTTGTAGTTGTCCAATTAATTTCTTTCTATTTTTAGTAGAGACGGGGTCTCACTCTTGCTCAGGCTGGTTTCAAACTCCTGAGCTCAAACAATCCGCCCGCCTCGGCCTCCCAGAGTGCTAGGATTACAGGCGTGAGCCACCGTGCCGGGGCTACTTCTTTTTATAATTTAAAAATGTTTGTGTCATCCTTGCCCAGGGGCCATACTCATCTTCTCTGTATCATTCCAATTATAGTATATGTGCTACTGAGGCGAGCACTGGATTTTTGATATGTAAGATCATATCACCTGTAAACAGAAATTGTTTTACTTCTTTCTTTCCAGTCTGCATGCCTTTTGTTTCTTTTGTGTCTTTCTTTCTTTTTCTTTTTTTGCATAATTGTCCTGGATAGACCCTCCAGTGGACATCTTTCTTTACTCCTTTTTTATATTAAGGGGATAGCATTGAGTCTTTCACCATTAAGTTTGATGGTAGCTGTGGATGTTTTTTCAACATTTTTTATCTGGTTGAGGAAATTTTTTTCTATTCTACTTTCTTGAGTATTCTATCATGAAAAAGTGTAGGATTTTATCAAATGCTTTTTTCTGCATCTGTTGACATGATCATAGGGTTTTTGTTTTTATTTTATTGATATAGCATATTATACTAATTGAATTCTGGCTATTAAACCAACCTTGCATTCCTGGGATAAATCTCAGTTGGTCATGGTGTATAACTTTTTTCATATGTTGCTAGATTCAGTTTGCTAATATATTGTTGAGGATTTTTACATGAAAATTCATGAGAGATATTGGCCTCTAGTTTTCTTCTCTTGCAATGGCTTTGACTTTGGTATTAAATGAATTGGGAAGTATTTCTTCCTCATATTTTTTTTGGAATCAGTCATGAAGAATTGATATTAATTCTTTTTTAAATGTTTGGTAGAATTCAGTGGTGAAGCCATTTGGGCCTCACCTTTCCTTTGTGAATGTTTCTAAAAATTATTAATTCAATCTCTTTGCTTCATATAGGTCTATTCAGATTCTTTCTTTATTCTTGATTCAGTAGCAGTGCTTTGTGTCTTCTAGGAATTTCTCCATTATTGCCTAAGTTATCTAATTTGTTGGCATTCATTTGTTCATATTATTCACTTATAATCATTTTTATTTCTGTAAAGTCAGTAGTAATGTGCCCTCTTTCATACCTGATTTTAGTAATTTGAGTCTCCTTTTTATCGGTTAGTCTAGCTAAAGCTTTGTCCATTTTGTTGATCTTTTCAGAGAACAAATTTTTGGTTTTATTGATTTTTCTCTATTCTTTTTATACTCTCTGCTTCATTAATTTCTGCTCTAATCATTATTTTTTTCCTTCTGCTTGCTTCAAGTTTAGTTTGTTCTTTTTCTAGTGGAAGGTTAGACTTATTAAATTTTATTTTTAATTGACACATAATTTTACATATTTATGGGGTAATAGTGATGTTTCAGTACATATAATGAATTGCGATTAGATCAGGGTAATTATATCCATCATCTCAAGCATTTAGTATTTCTTTGTGTTAGGAACATTCAATATCTTTATTATAGCCATTTGAAACTATATATTATTGTTAACTATAGTCATCCTACATTGCTATTGAACATTAGAATTTATTCCTCCTATCTAGCTATAATTTTGGACCCTTTTAACAAATCTCTCCCTAACCCTCCCTTCCCCTACCCTTCCTACTCTTTCTCTAGGATCTTCTGTTCTATTTTTTCCTTCTACGGGATCAACATTTTTTTGCTTCCATATATGAATGAGAACATGTGGTGTTTAATTTTCTGTTCCTGGCTTATTTCACTTAACATAATGTCCTCCATTTCCATCCATGTTGACACTAATGAAAGGATTTCGTTCTTTTTATGGCTGCATGGTATTCCATTGTGTATATACATCACATTTTCTTTATCCTTTCATCTATTTTTGGACACCTAGGTTGATTCCATATCGTGGCTATTGTGAATAGTGCTGCAATAAACAGGAGGTACAGATGCCTCTTTGATATACTGATTCCCTTTCCTTTGGATAAATGCCCAGTGGGTTGTTGGATCACATAGTAACTCTATTTGTAGTTTTTTAGGGACCCCCATACTGTTCTTCATAGTGGCTGTACTAGTTTGCACTTCCACAAACAGTGCATGCGTTCCCTTTTCTCTGCAACCTTGCCAGCATCTGTTATTTTTTTGTCTTTTCGATAATAGCCATTGTAACTATAGTAAGATGATACCTCATTGTGGTTTTGATTTGCATTTCCTAATGATAGGTTAAATTATTAATTTGAAATCTTTCTATTTTTTATATAGGCATTTACAACTATAAAAATCCCTCTAAGCACTGCTTTGGCTAAAACCCAGTAACTCTTTGCTTTAATAAAGCTTACTACTTTTACCATTCTTTTCTAGGTGGATCACAACTTGACTTTCTCTAATAGCATAAGGCATATCCACACAAATCCACAACATCCCAAAGTTTCATTGGGTCAAAAGGAACTCTAGTCTGTCCATTTTTCTTGGTGTCTTTGTGTCTTTCATTGTGACATTTCTTGAATGTAGTGTTTCTCCTTTGAAATATATTGCAATCTTTCCTAACCAAAACAGATTACTCCAGTTTAATTTACTTGCTTTTTGAAGATCATTTTCATCTTTTATCACATATTCCTCTATTGTGCATTCTAGTTCTTTTCTAGGACCTCTTCTTCAGTGATGGTACATAGAGCAGTCAGATGTTAAACCCTATTGAGCCTCCTTTTTTTCCCTTCTAATCCAATGGTTTGATAGCCAATCTGTGAGTATCAGTCAGGATAGCCTAAGATACAGAACAGTTACGATGGAAACCAATATCTCGGTGTCTTAAAACAAGAAAGAATTATTTCTTGCCCATGCTATACATCCTTTGTAACTTGGTAGGGAATTGTGTAAATCATAGTTAATCAGGGACCTAGGCCAACAGACTGGGAGTCATTTTGAGCACTGATAGTTGCTATGCTAGGGGAAAAAGAGAGCAATTAAATGCTTTACCAGGAATAGACACATGATACCTGCATTCTGAACTCTTGGGTCAGAATTAGCTTGTCACACGGTTCCAGTAAACCACAAAGGGGATAGAAAATACAATTCCACCATGTGTAGAGGAAGATAGAATGCTGAAAGTCTTTGATTTTATGGCATTAATGACTATACCAGATGGTAGATGAGGTCCCCCTTCAGAGGGAGTGAGATCTAAGCCAGAAACCAGAAAGAAGCAATGTGAAAAATTACAAAGAAGTTCCACTTAGTATCAGTCCATTCTTTTTTACCTATTGAATTCACCTGGGACCTCTTACTTAGGTCCTTTACTACAGACATGAGCCTCTTCTACAGATCCGGGAAACAACTGTACATTATCAGAACATTATTAAGTTTGATGATATATTATAAATTAATATAATTGCATATTTCATAAACTATAGTCCAATGTATACATGTAAATAAGAGTATCCTTTTTAAAGCAATTGTTTTAGAAAATCAAACATTTATTCTAGTGTACCTGCTATCTAAAAGATATTTAGAATCCCAATTTTGGCATTGCTTTCGGAGCATTTGACTCATTCTTTTCAATATCTTCCTTGATATTGATGGAAAGGCTTTATTGAAAAAGTTTTATTGGGTGTCTTTAATATGTCAGACATTATACTAAATGCTATATGTTTAACAATATATAAGACACAATCTCTTACGGAACTATGTCAAGCAAGAGTGGCAGACACACAGCCTATAATAGCAATACCCCTAGTTAAGGGGGAATGTGAGTTCTGGCTGCTCACTGGAAATTTGAAAGGAAATAAGAGCCAATTAAATCCACACGTAATGGTGAGAATTTTCATGTGTACACCAAGAGCATGTCAATGAACACATGACTCATGATGAGCTTTGAAATATCCATAATTCCAATCAGATGGCCAGATATAATTATAAAGCAGCAGAACTGAAAACTGTGATAATCAAGAAAGCTGAGATACTTCGATTTCTCAGGAGCAAAAAATGGGGATAAGCATCATGGAACCATGCAGAAGGGGAGTTTGAGGGGCAAAATGTACTGTTTAATTTGCATTGTCCAGGAGAGAGCGCCACAAGTTGTCAGATGTAGATAGAGGCTCCATTGTAGTTTGCAGTGTTGTGGAGAAGGGCTGGTTCTTACCAATGCCTGGATAAAACACTCCTCAAGTTCATCATATTCTCCTTGTGTTGACTCCTAGCGTCTTTTAGGAGAGTTATTCTCTTTCCCAGATACCATGACATTGGAAACCAAAACATGGCACCTTAGTTACTGGAAAGAAATCCTCCCACTACAGTTTAGTTGATACTCTAGTTTATGGTTTAGTTAGTGAGGTTGGTACATATCAGCAACCTCGAGTATGATCAACTTTGGGGTCCTGATAAAATCTTTTCTAGGCCTATAAGAAAGTAGGTAAGTCTCTGGATCCTATTGTATTACACTAACCAGCCATCCCTGTTTAGTGGCTCCATAGATTAATACTAACAGCATAGGTCGGGAGACAGCTGATTATGAGTTTGAACCCTAGTTCTGACACCTAATTAGCTGTGTAACTAACCATGTATAAGCCTTGGTTTCCTCATATATAAAATAAGGCTGCTAATAGTATCTATCTCATAGAACTGTTCTGAAGATAAAATAAAATACCACACATAAAAGCCTTAGCATAGGACTTGAGCATAGATTTTACATATCAACGCCACGTTCACTGTGTAATTGCAACAGACGGATGTGGTAACTCTGGGCAAGGCAAGCACAAAGGCACCATGAAGCTTAACAGTTCCTGGGTGAAAGTAGGCATGCTGTGTACAATTTATTATTATATAATGTGACAATGGCCTTGGTAATGACAAAATGCTATAGGATCTCAGAGGCAAAAGTAACCGTCACCTGGGAGTGGAGGATGGGAAGGACAGTAGGGGAAGGCACAGATGTGTAGGATGTGGCAGGTGGAGGGAGAGCATATATTGTGTTCTGGGTACTTCTGTGGGATAATTAGACTGTAGGGAGGAGAGGATGGGGCTGTGGGAGGAGGAAAAGCTAAGAAAATAGCTGTGGCCATATCTAAAGAGCCTTTAATTCTACACGGACATGTTTTCAGGAGGGGACTGAAGAATCGGATCTGGGTTCAAGAAGATAACCATCATGGCAGAGTGGTGGGAAAAATGAGGATGACTAGACTGATTTCAAAACTTATTATAAATAAGCTACATAATCAAAAGAGTGTGGTACCAGCATAAGGACAGACATCCAGACCAATGGAATTGAGAATAGAGAGCCTGGAAATAGACCGTCACATATATGGTCAAATGATTTTCAGTAAGGATGCCAACACCATTCAATGGGAAAAGGAATTTTTTTAATGCATGGTATAGTGAAAGCTGGATATCCTCATGCAAAAGAATAAAGTTGGACCCTTATAAAAAATTAACTCAAAATGGATAAAAGACGTAAGTATAAGAGCTAAAACTATAAAATTTTTAGTAAAAAACATAGAGGGAATGCGTTATTGTATTGGATTTATAATGATTTCTTGGCTATGATACCAAAAGCACAGGCAACAAAAGAAAAAATAGATAAATCGAACTACATCAACATTTAAAACTTCCAGGCATCAAAGGACACAATGAGCAGAGTAGAAAGGCAACCCATGGAATGGGAGAAAATATTTGTAAATCATATATCTCTATATATCTGATAAGGTGTTAATATCCAGAATATATAAAGAACTCAACAAAAATAATCTGATTTTAAAATGGGAAAAGGAATTGGATAGATATTTCTTTAAACAAGATATACAAATGGCCAAAAAGCATTTGAAAAGATGCTCAACATTACTAATCATTAGGGAAATGTAAATAAAAACTGTCTCATACTTATAAAGATACTAGTCAAAAAAGAAAGTGTTAGGGAGGATGTAGAGAAATTGGAACGCTTTGTACTATTGGTAGGAAGGTAAAATGGTACAGCCACTATGGAAAAGAGTATGGTGGTTCCTAAAAAAATAGAATGCAATGATTCTACTTCTGGGTATTTATCCAAAAGGATTGAAAGTAGGGTCTCAAGGAAATGTTTGTGCACCCATGTTCACAGCAGCATTATTCACAATAGCCAAAGGATGGAAGCAAGCCAAGTATCCAATGTGATATGTACATATAATGGAATATTATTGAGCTCCAAAAGGAAGGAAATCGTACTACATGCTACAGCACGGATGAACCTAAAGAACATTATAAGTGAAATAAGCCAGTCACAAAAAAAACAGATACTGTGTGATTCCACTTACACAAAGTACCTGGAATAGTTACATTCATAGACACAGAAAGTAGAATTGTGGTTGCCATGGGCTGGGGAAAGGAAGAATGGGGAGTTAGTATTTAATGGATATAGAGTTTCGGTTTTGTGAGATGAAAAGAATTCTGGAGGTGGATGGTGGTGATGGTTGCACAACAATGTGAATGTACTTATTACCACTGAACTGTGCCCTTAAAAATGATTAAGACAATAAATTTTACATTATGTGTATTTTACCTCAATTTTTAAAAAGATAAAAGGAGGACAAATAGAGAAACGGTAGCCAGCAGATGGTGAGGACTAGTCGAGTGTCACTGGGAATGGAAAATTACACATGAATTGACACTATAGGAATTTTAGAGGAAGATTCCACGGGATATTGTGGAGATAGGAAGTAAGATGAAAGTCCAAAGGCACTGAGGTTTCTACCTTGAGTGGCCAGATAGATGTCGATTCTGTTAACTGAGGTATGAAATGCAGGGGAAAGAGCCAATCTGAAAGTAGGAAGATTATGAACTCAGTTTTAGATATGTTGAGTTTATGTTACCTGTGGTATATCCTGTTAGGGGTTTGAAGACAGACCTGGAGGTCAGAAGAAGGATATGGAATAACTTGGTTATGTCCCAAGAAACCCATCATAAGTTGAAAATACATTTAATACACCTAACCTAGTGAACATCATAGCTTAACTTGGTCTACCTTAAATGTGCTCAGAACATTTGCATTAGCTTACAGTTGAGCAAAATCATCTAACACAAAACTTATTTTATAATAAAGTGTTGAATATCTCATGTAACTTTTTTTTTGAGACAGAGTCTCACTCCGTCAACTAGGCTAGAGTGCAGTGGCGTCATCATAGCTCACTGAAGCCTCAAACCCCTGGGCTCAAGCCATTGTCCTCCCTCAGCCTCCCAAGTATCTAAGACTATAAGTGTGCACCACCAGGCTAATTTTTCTATTTTTTGTCGAGACTGGTTCTTGCTCTTGCTCAGGCTGGTCCTGAACTCCTGGCCTCAAACAGTCCTCCTGCCTCAGCTTCCAAAAGTGCTAGGATTACAGGTGTGAGCTACCATGCCCAGCCTGGTTTTTGACTTTTTAATAATGGCCATTCTGATAGGGGTAAAGTGGTATCTCATTGTGGTTTTAATTTGCATTTCCCTTATGATTAGTGATATTGAACATTTTAAAATATATATATATATATTTGCCATTTATCTAACTTCTTTTGAAAAAAATATGTTCATGTCTTTTGCCCACTTTTTGATGGGGTTATTTGATTTTTTTCTTGATTTGTCTGAGTTCCTTGTAGATTCTGGATATTATAGTCCTTTGTAAGATGTATAGTTTGTGACTATTTTCTCCCATTCTGTAGGTTGTTTACTTTGTTGATTACTTCCTTTGCCGTGCAGAAACTTTTCCATTTAATTAAATCCTGTTTGTTTATTTTTGTTTTTGCTGTGTTTACCTTTGGGGTCTTGAGGGAAATAGTTTTGGAGAAGGGAACGATTTTACAGAGTGTAGACGATATCCTGATGGCCAGAGAGACTGGAGCTGAATCAAGGCAACGTGCTGAATTGTATTACATTTTCTGGCTGACAAAGGGTATGAAGCGTCTCAGGAAAATCTCAGATCTCACTTCCCACTGCCACGTACTTGGGGTTTGAATCATCTCAGAGAACTTGAAACCTCCTAGACCAGAGAGATACTAGCTAAGCAGCAGTCCCTGCCATCCACAAGCTGTTGTGAGGATTCTTGGGTATGGCAGGATTCTTGAGTTTGGCCAGGTTTTGCTGGATTTGGATTTCTGACTTTGGGCAAAGGGAAAAATCCCTCTGTGAAGCCTTAAAAGAAAAAGAACCCCTAACTTGGACCAGGGAATGCCACATGGCTTTCTTGACTGTTAAATTAATGACTGCCCCCTCACTGGAGCTCCTGGATTTACATAAGCCTTTTGATTTGTTCACTCATGAAAGGCAAGGAGTTGGACTCAGGGTACTGACACAAACTTTGGGAGATCATAAGTGACTTGTAGCTTATTTTTCTAAATAATTGGATGTGGTAACAAAAGGATGGCCTACTTGTCTGCTACTTGTGATATTTTATAGAAAGCTAAAAAGTTTACCCTCGGGCAACCAGAAACTGTTCATACCATGCATTACCCCTACTAGAACAAAAGGGAGGCTCTTTTGGTTAACGGCTGATTGGTTGGGTAAACATCAGGCTACTTTGTCAGATAATCCTAATGTAATTCTGAAGGCGGTGTCCATCTCAAATCCAGCCACCTTGCTACCTATGGACTCTCATTCCCCAGTCCATGGTTGTATTCAAATTATTGACCAAGTGTATTCTAATCACCTGGATTTGATTGATCAGCCCCTGTCAGACCCAGATGAGGAGTTCTTTGTAGTTGGGTGCAGCTATAAAGGGACAGGGACAACACAAAGCTGGGTATGCCATGGTTACCCGCCAACAGGTAATTGAGGTGCAAGCCCTGCCCCATTGGGACACCTGAAACCATATACCCTGTATGTCTTGCTTGGCCTTTGGGGATTTTCATTTACCTGGCAGGACAACTCTTTAGTTAGGATCTCTCAATCTGTTGTCTTTTCCACTAACCTATCTCACTGCTGGATTAGCTGCTAAAACTGTTTTCACAAATGACTAGGGGGATTTTGGGATGGAGATTCCATCTAGGGGACACCAGGCCAATATTTCCTGGGAGGGATCCCAGATGGGGATGGGTACTTCTTTGGACATACTTTACTACCTTATTGGGGTGGCTGTGGCAGCTCAGCATGTACTAAGAAATTCCAATTGCATGTCTAACATTTTCATTCTTCTTCATACCCCCAACTACGTCCTATTTCAGCAGGAAGCAGCTAGATCAACATCCTGATTCCACAAGATTGAGGAATAGACTAAAAAGGAGGGAGTTGTAACTGCTTCTATGAACAAATTTCAATGACCCCTATATGTTTTTTATAATCTTGGTCTCATATTTCAGATATCAGGACAGTAGAGCTTGACGATCAGAACTTGGTAACTTTTAACTAACTACTTGCCTTTTTGTTTCTGAGAAATGGCAGAATTTCTGCAAAACAAAGGAGTTGAGATTCCAAAGGCCCCTGTGCAGACTTCCTGATGCCAAGACTCACCATCCCTCAGTAACCTGCCCCTTGTTAAATGCTCCCACTCTCTGTTAGGAAGACATATTTAAGGCTGCTTCCCCCATTCTCCTGGCTGACATCAGTTGCATTAAAAATTCCTTTCTTGGCCAAGTATGGTGGCTCATGCCTGTAATCCTGGCATTCTGGGAGGCCAAGGCAGGAGGATCACTTGAGCTCAGGAGTTCCAGACCAGCCAGAGCAAGAACAAGACACTGACACTGTCTCTACTAAAAACAGAAAAATTAGCCAGGTGTTATGGTGCACACCCGTAGTCCCAGCTACTTGGGAGGCTGAGAAAGGAGGATTGCTTGAGCACTGGAGTTTGAGGTTGCTGTGGGCTATGATGATGCCACTGCACTCTAGCCTGGGCAACAGAGCAAGACTCTGTCTCAAAAAAAAACTCCTTTCTTCGTTGGCAATCCTTGTTGTCTCAGTGATTGGCTTTCTGTGTGGTGAGCAACTGGACCTAGGCCAGACACTTTTTGGGTTTGGTAACAGTTATATCTATCAGCTAAATTTATCATGCTTGGTTGTAAATGACTTTTTAACTGTTAAAAAAGCAAACAATGTGCATTTGCTGCAGTGATATTATACACAAATAAGGAGAATGACAAGATGTTAAAGTCTTTCCAAATTCTACTAACCAGAGGAACAGTTAACATTAAAATATTAATATATAATCTCTTCAGAATTTTCCCCATGCTAAGTGCATTAAATTGATTTTTACTGAAATACTATACATTCTATACTATAAACAGTCTTTTTGCTTAATTTACTCCTATTTACATAGATTCCCATGATAATTTATAATGGCTGAATAGAATCTGCCTTTGTCTCAGAAACAGTCACTTCTGTATTCAAATGAATTGAGATTTGGTACAATGAAGACAGGCAGAAAAGTGTATCATGAATGCTGACTGCAATATTGAAAAAGTTGTAAAAAGATTTTGAGAATCAAGAGGAGTAACGAGAGGAAGCACACAGCCTCTCAAGGCCTTTTACTGTCTCCATGTAAACCTGTGTGGGGTAAATGCCTCACTAGCTTTTGGTGATCTCACTAAGCTTTCCTTTTACCTCAGCCCTGGATCTATTCCCAAATGGGCACAAGCCTTATTTCTCTTTATCACTCACTACTGAATTCTTCTTCAACATTCAGCCACATTCTTTGATATCAACTACCATGATTTTTAGGGCTATGTTTTACTGGAGGACATAATGAAGAGTCTATTTAGGGAGAATAACGGTATTCTTAGCAATTCAGCTTAATGCTTAGGTTTTTTTTAAAGTCTTAATTTAAAAAATTTAAAGAATGAACAACACACAATGTATAGTATACCCTATAATGCTTTTCTTTAGACATCCAGTGAGAGCCCAAATACTCTTCATATGTGAGTGCAGTAGAGGAGCTACAAACAGACATCAGATACTAATTTTGCCACCCCATGTCCCTGGGTTTAAATGCTAAGGTGCAAAGTTCTCTTTCAATGAAGGGTCCAGAAGATCCAAATAAGCTTTTCCTTTAACCCTAGATTTAGCCAAACTCTTATCCACCACACTTGTAAATACTGCTTTTGCTACAGTAACTGATAAATCTATATTAGTCCCAGTATTATCTAAGAACTCTCAATATTTCCTATGAACCTGCATACACCTGAGTTTTTCCTTAACCAGAGCAAAAGCTAACATTTCATTTCCTGAATATCACTCACTGAAAATAAAATCTGGGGCAGTTTCTACAGTCTATAAAGGAGATAGTGTTAGATTGCTGCTGTTTTAGGAGTTTCTCTAGGATCCATACATAGAGGAAAATCCCCAAGTTATTAGGAATGTGTACAGTTAACTTTCTATGATATTGGCATATCAATTTTCAGATGACTATACCAGTTTACACTCCTCCCAGTAGTGGAAGAGGATTCTTTTTCTTTACCTTCCAACCAACGTTCAATATTTGGACTATTTTTCACTAAGTTTATTACAGATTTTTGAAAAGCATTAAGCAATTTTTCCAATTATATGAGCAGCTTCAACTTCGATTTGCCTTTTTATAGATTTTGTCTTTGTTTTATAGATTTGTCTTTTATAGATACTGCTACGTAAGAAATTACTCAAAAACTTGAGTGGTTTAAAACAACAAACATTTATTATTTCATAGTTTCTGTGGGTCAAGAATTCAGGTGTGGCTTAGCTGGGTAGTGCTGGCTCAGGTTCTCTCATGAAGTTGCAGGCAAGATGTTGGTTGGGGCTCCAGTCGTCTGAAAGTTTAACTTGGGCTGAAGGATCCACTTCTAAGATGCCTGAGTCCCATGGCTGGCAAGATAGCTACTGGCTGCTCCATAGCAGTGTCCTCACAACACAGTGGCGGGCTTTACCCAGAGCAGGTGATCCAAGAGAACAAGGTAGAAGCAGTAATGCATTTTATGGTTTAGTCTGGGAATTCACATGCCATCATTCTGCCATATTGTGTTGGTAACTCTGATACAACGTGGGAAGGGATTGTACAAGGGCACGAATACCAGAAGGCAAGGATTGTTTGGGGGGCCATCTTGGAAACCAGCTTTCATGCACAGGTCCATGGATTACAACATTCACTGCACTATTATTTGCAGTGACAAGGAGTTGCAGCAAACAGGTTTTCATTCGCAGAGAAATTTGTAAGCAAAACGTGGTATGTGCCTCTGATGGACTACCTTGCAGCAATTAAAAGCAATGAACTAGATTTTTCAACTCAGAAGAAAAATAAAAAACAGAGTAAGATTTACAGCACAATTTAACTGATATAGGTTTAAAAACCACTGTGTATATATAGTTATTCACATTATATGAAGATATATATATTGCTAAATAAATACATAAAAGGCCAACTAGAAAGACGTATTAAAAGTGATTATACATGGGGGAAGGTGAAGTGGAGAGGAGCTGAAGGAAGAAATGGAAAAAAAAAAAGAAACAAAGAAGGACTTTGCAAGAACAAGATGAAGATTGTGCCATGAATCGAGAAGAATTAGTTACTGAAATGAGTTGAGGTTTAAAAAAGTTTTTATTTTCCTGGTAGAGTTGTAATGTGGCCTAAGCAAGTCTAAGAGATCTTACTGAAGCAAGATTCCTAGCGGATAAGGTTCTACTCATTTCCCTATGTAGTGATTTTTTTTTTTTTTTTTGGAGACAGAGTCTCACTCTGTTGCCCTGGGGAAGAGTGCCGTGCGTTATCATAGCTCACAGCAACCTCCGACTCCTGGCTGAAGCCATCCTCCTGTCTCAGCCTCCCGAGTAGCTGGGACTACAGGTGTGCACCTCCATGCTCCGCTTATTTTTTCTATTTTTAGTATACCGGGTCTCGCTCTTGCTCAGGCTAGTCTCGAACTCCTGACCTCAAGGGATCCTCCCACCTCAGCCTCCCAGAATGCTAGGATTACAGGCATGAGCCACTGCACCTGCTCCCTATATTGTATTTCTTATGAGTCATATACCTGTGGAAGGGAAATTTCAGTTCTCTTAAAATACCTTGCTTATCTCCTTGTTGGAATGAAATCCTTTCAACAGAACACAAACCTCTTTTATTGCTCAAATGGAGATATTTAAAATGCATATAACCTTGAAAGAGGTAGCTCATAAATTAAATTTATAATAAAGAGTAAATAATTGATATCAGATTTCCTTGTTGCGGATGTGTTTAATGGAAGAGGCCAAAGGAACAAGATTTTGAATTTCCTTACAGAATATGGGGACAGGGGGGACAGGAAAGAGAAGGAGCACGGAGGGGTGCATTAAGGTACCAAAGACAGATTAGATCCTTCATAATTTTGATTAAAATTATTACTTATAACAAATTGTATTTTGGGGTTGGAACAAGAAAAAGATCACCTTGCATTTATGGTAATTTACTTCTTCTGAGTTCATGGTGTACCTATAAATTTTCACCTGTTTAGTTTTCACTGCGGTTAACAACTCAATAAATATTAATTTACTGTCTACATATCGTTTCTAACTGATGATTATTTTCTGTGTTTAATAGTAGTGAATTGTTGGATTGGTTATCCTTGGTCACCAATTGAGGGATAATCTACATAAACTTGAAAGTAGGCCAGTTTTTTTTTCTCAATTTACAGAGCATTTAGGAGTAAAATGAAGAAGGTTCATGGTAAAGTCTAATTTATCTTAATGAAAGTATGTTGTGTATATTTGCAATTACATGATAGCAGAGGGTTAGCGTAATTTTTTGTATATATATATTTGAGGAGAACAACAATATTGGTTTATTGAGAATAAGGCACTATGAGTGCATGAGTGGTTTACACAGCAAGTGATCCACATGGGTACAGCAACAAACCACTGTCACCAGCTCCAATTGCAGCTCTTTTGGGATCATGCCCACTAATTCTTGAACAGCTGTCTTCTCAGAGGAACAACAATGAAGACACCAGTCCAAAGCAGCCAATATTTACCAAGCTTTCCTTTTTTCAGGGAGATCTTATTTGTTTTTAAAAGAAAATTCTCACTCTTGAAAAACTGTTTTTGTGTGTGTGTTTAAGTATTTTCTCATTTATGCGCTCCTCAGACACTAGACATGTCATTATTAAGCCCCTTATATACCATCTAAGATAAATTAACACAAGCATATATAACCCCTAAGGCAAAAAACCCTTATGAAAAAGAATCCCCGTGGAGCACCAGGCAGTTCTCTAAACACAAAACCAGACACTGTATCCACAGTGCCACCTTGTTCTCTCTCCACGTGGTATTTTTGATTAAGCACCAGCCCCCTAAGGCATCACCCCAATATTTGGTTAACAGAAACTGATGTAGTTACATGATAACTGCTGATTTTCACATAAATCTTCACAAACAATCTAGAGATTCAGAAAATACTCTGTAGCTTCGAAACATTTTAAAGTTAGGAATATTTTCTTCAAAACTCTTCTATTCTCTCTCACTGTTAAAAGCAGTGGACATTATCTAAGGCCCACACATGATGCTATAAGCCCCTGAAGGTAGGGCCTGTCTTATTCACCAACGATTGCCCAGAGTCCAGTGGAGGGCCCAGCAACGCATCAAACTGCATTTCTTCACTGCTTCAATTTGTATGTCATGGCTTATTAGACTAATTTATATGATCAGATTTTTTTATTGACCACCAGGTTATTATGTCCACCGACAGAGACTTTTCTTATATTGGTACAAGATCTTAAAAACGTATTCTAATATTTTCATACTGACAACGTAAAATAAGAAATAAAACGAGGTCCAGAGAAGTTTACAGAGTTGTGAAGCTTAGTGATTCCTGAAATTTAGTCACTTGATTTAAACCCACCCTCTTCTACCCAGCCTGATCTCTATGGACCACACTCCATACACTGCTCCTCCTTTAGGACTCTGTAAAAATCAGATGTAAACTAACTGGCTTTTTGAAAAGAATATGTTTTCAGCTTCATTAAGAAAAACTAAAAAACTAGTTTGTAAAAGTCTTTTATTGTATCCGTGCCACACATAGTAGTGAAAAATAACACTCCTAAAAAAAGAATGCTACCTTTTCCACAACATTTTATTTTAAATAAAACTTCAAGTACTCTTACATAGGTACAAAAAAAATTCTGATCTATTTGCCTCCAATGGGCCACCACAACACACAGTAGATAAAACACAGTGGTTACAAATGTCTTTTAAATTTATTTCTGAGGCAAGGCAAATGGGAGGGAAATGTTTCTATGAAAAAATACTGTGTGCGTAGGAAATTGTCACAATTTTATTCCACATGGATACAAATGATTATACTTTAATTTAGGCCCTGGTGGCTTAAAATTATATAACAAAATAGAAAAATGGAAAACTAATATCCCCTACACCCTGTTTCAAAGGCAGGCACTACCAAGATTAAGGAGACGCCACAGTGTCGGTAGAGGATAATTACTGTACAGGCTGTATAGCTATACCTTCAGACTAAAGTAAAACGCTACAATCCTTCTAAGGCATAAACAATAATGTCTGCAAACAATATATACACATAATACATATTTAAAACAAGACCATATAAACAATAATGAACAGTATATACACGTCAATTTTTTTCACTGTCTTGAAATACAATTTAACTACACAAGTGATGCAGCGACATATATATATATATAAATGTACTTGTAACTCTACAGTAAAGTTTATTTTTGGTGCTTTTATAGCACATCAGTGTAAACAGTTTAACTTGGCTTTGTTTTATATTTTAAAACATTCCTTGTTGTATTTTCAAGATTTAAAGCAATTTTCTAGTTCTTCCTTTTCACAGAAAACGAAGATTCTGGATGTGGTTTAATCATAAATAATTCATAAAATTAAATACATTCACTAAAAAATAAACTACAAAGTAAAAAAATGAAAAATAGATATTTATTGAAGGGAAAGGAGAACCATTTCCCACATTAGAGCTCTGGTGTTGAATATTCAGTGCGATTTGATATATTTTAATTGCTATTGCACTATAACACCCTTTCCTTTGAAAATTCTTTGGGTGTGCTTCCCTGTTCTACCTAAATTAGCTGATAAATCACACAAACCAATAACCAAGGGCCTTGGTTGTTGTAGGAGTGAAGCCTTTAAAAATGGTATCATTCTTCCGATACTTTTTTTTTTTGATACTTATTTTAAGAAAAAAAAAAGTCATTATGTATGTGCCTTGCACGTTTATGTAAATACAGTTCACATTGCTGGTCTCATTTGTCCTTGTTTAAAAGGAAAAAAAAAAGATTATTATAACTTCAGCTCACTTTGAAAGTATCTGTCCACTTTTTTTCAAAATATTTCCTCATACTGTGGCCAGCTCTGCCTATATCAGAATCATCTTCATTAAATGTTTCACAGTTGTCAAAAACAAGCCTGACATCTACAGCAAAGGTTTCAAGGTTTGGATACCTGAAAGAAAACACATAATTAGAGATTGCTTTCATAGGGTGGCTTTGTTCTGTAAACAAATGAAGAGGTAATAAAAGACAAAACAAAAAGTAAAACTGAAAGGATAACTGCATTTAACTGATACAAAATATATGACACCCTTCTATAAATGGAGCATTTAAAAACAATTTCTTATGTTCTACACCATATCGGGTTAGAGCAGGTAAAATGGAAAACAGATTTCTCTGAAGATCAAAGTGTATTTCAACTAACTGGCATTTTCCCTACATGCCATTTCTTGCTTGACCTGTATGACGATTCTGTTGCAGGACTCATCCCACTTGACTAGTTTATTAACTCCTCTGACCAACTATATCACTTGTAGTACCCTATATCCACAGTTGCAGTAGAAACAATGTAAATGCTTCTTAAGTGCTATAAAAATCACACCTGCCCTGTAACTTTTACATACATCTCTCTCTGTGTTAAACCTTCCCTATTTCCCGTTTCTCTTCTTCTCTCTTCAAATATGCTCATTTGCTAAAGCACTGGAGTATGATGAAACGAAACAGGCAAAAAAGCATGCACTCTATTTTTTTTTTTTTTTTTTACCAGAGATGACGTTATGAGGGACTGACTTTCACTAGAAGCACTGTAGCTTCAGTGCTTTTCTGGTGGGATAATCCCAATTCTCTTTCTCTGTAGGAATACAGAGAGGAGAACAGAAGGGTGAATGCATCTGCCCACGCTTACTAGTAAGAATGGAGTGGTCATTTCAAGCCAACTCAAGCCAATTCAACACATTTTGAAAGAGGGCTTTTGGAAATTCAAATTTTAAATTAATTCTAACCTATGACAAGCTGGATGCTAAAATAATTTAACCATTAGAAATACCCCGTGAGACACTGAAGCTTTGAGACCTTGTGAAAGTGGAATTCTGTTTCTTTGATGAAATACCTTGTATGGCCTGTCACTCCCTCCTTCAAATACATACAATAATAAAAGAGCTAAAATTTCTCTGTCTGTAACATGCTCACGAGAGTTAAGTCAGCCCTTATATAACCTTATCCATTTCTCTGTTCTTCTGGGAATTATTTACTTATTTTTATTGAGGTGAAGAAATTCATATAACATAAAATTAAGCATTTTAAGGTGGACAATTCAGTGGCATTTAACAGTCAAAACATTGTACTACCACCACCTCTATCTCATCACCCCAAAAGGAAAGTTCATACCCATAAAGCAGTTATTCCGCACCTCTCCCTCCCCTAGCTCCTGGAGACCACAAATCTGCTTTCTGTCTCTATGGATTCACCTATTCTGGAAATGGAATAATAAATAGAATCATATAATACATGTGGAATTATTTTTATAAAATATTTTAAAATTATTTTGAGGACTATTTCTCTCTTCAGACTGTTCCTGACTATAAGAAAAGGTTGATTAACATCCAGGAGACGGCCTTCCGGGAGAGAATTCCAGGTGAGATAAGCACGCTACTGGTATCTATGCCTGTCCTTGGAAGAAGGATTTAGCAGCTAATGGAACTCAGAAAGATTCATTAAAAGCAGGCACTTCCTTCCCTCTATTCTATTTCTAGTTTAAAGATTTGAAATATTTTTTGTGAGTTTTTGTTCCACCACATTGGTTTGGGTTTAATCAAACGACTTGCAGTTAGGAAGCCTGTATCCTCTGGCTTTTGCTGTCACACAGCTGGAACCACAAACGGGATCACATGGCCCACTTCCCTCTCTGCCCCGCCACTGCGACCCTCTCATTCACCAGGACTCGGGCTTGAAAGGGAGTTCTGATTTTGTAGCATTTTTGGTTACGTGTTAATTTCTAAGCTTACTTGTTTTAGAGATTTTGAGGTTTAGGTTCATCCTTTATCCAGGAATTAGAAGATTATGAAAGTTAAAATCAAGAGTTATTAAACACTGGTAAAGTCTTCATGCATCTTTGTTCTGGCCATGTTAATGATAAATTTCACTGTGCTACCCACCTAGACATGTGACTATTTTGACAGAAAAAGCAAAAGAACTAGTACATATCCAGACAACTTTTACTGTCTGGTTCATATTAGAACCAATAGTTTTAATGGTTTTAACTATTTTCTGAATTTAGGCGGGTCCCCTCTGTAATTTTTTTTTTTAAAAATAAAACAAAACGGACATGAACCTTTGAAAGACTGTATTTCAGCCTCCAAAGAAATAAAATTAATCATTTGGTCAATCTAGTAAATTACTTGATATATGTGACAGAGACACTAATCATATGAGATAGGTTCTACTTAACTCTTTTAAATTGAATATAAATCATGGTACATAGTGATTTGCACCAAAAAAATGTCCAGGAAGAATTAAATATATATTGTATGAGTATCAGGGGATCTTCCCAAATAAGCTACTTGCTTTGGGAAGCTTCCCTGATACTTTTCCTTACCTCCCAATCTGGGTTTGGTAGCCTTTCAATGTCAAAGGTAGGTTTACCACATTGCTTTTTCATTTCTTAAATAATTCTAATTGACTTGTCTTCCATACTATACCACCCTAACCAAATGCATACACACACACACTGCCCCCGCAAAGGCAAGGCCTATGTCTTGCTATTAATTAACATCTTTGGCTCACTAGAAAACTGCCCAGCACGTATCAGATATTCAATAAATATTCATTGAAGTGAAATGATTTACTTACTGTCCACTACTTAGTTTCTCTCTAATTGTGGAAAAATCCATAGGCTTCTTAATAACTTTCTTATAACCAGGAACAAGTTTCAAGTTTACAGGAAGTAGAAAAGGCCATGCGTCCTCATGAGTTTCCATTTCAGTCAGAATCATACTAAAGAAAAGAAGGTTTGGAATCAGTATCTATATGTTAACATTGTTTATTTTTATTAAAAAATTAGCTATTATAATCTTTCAAGTAAAAACTCAATGCAAATTAATTTATTAAGGAATTCCTTTATAAAGGAATACATTTACATATACTTTTACTTATATCTTACACTTATATTTTACATTTTTCTATTTACAAAAATTGTCAGAAAGTAATCTTTAATATGGTAAAAGGTTCTAAACAAATAAATGGGATGTTATAAATATATAGTATACGAAAACTGAAATAATACCTGCAAAGAGTTAGGTCCTTGGAGTCATCTCTTTTAGGTTTCTTAACAGAAGTAAAACTTTCTTGTTTTGACAAGTTAATAGAACTGTTTTCCTCCATTTTTCTTTTTTTGAGGTCTTTGTTTCCTCTTTTTAGTGAACTACTTGTAGATGCAGAGTCTTCATCTTCAGTTTCCCCTGTTAAAGTTCCTTTCTTGCCTTTCTTTGATTCATTAGTCTTTTTTCCTTTGACATGAAGCTTTTTGATTTTTAGAGTCTGACCACTTGCCTTTAATTAAAAAAAAATAAATGAAGTGTAAGAAAATGACTGTCTACATACCTTCTATTATTTTAAATTATGAAAGTCTGACAGGATATATTATAATAAATATAATTTATTATAATAAAAGAATATTAACTGTGACCTAGAAGGTTGATGATTCTATTATTTTCAAGAGAGATCTGTGAATTTGTTCTCACATAAGACTAAAATCTAATAAAGCATGAAAAGTCTATTTATCTTAAGAATTCCCTTAAAACTTGAAGATGCTGATCTCATGGTAATTCATTGTTGGGTACCACAGAACTTGTTAGTACTATTCCTTTAGTCTAGGTCACTAACTGAATGAGTTTAAAGATACAAAAAGGACTCTCTTTTAGAGTACAATATAATTAATAACAAAGGTAAATATAAACAAAAACATAGAGACTATTAATAAGAAAGTTGAAGAGGTAATAAAAAGCTAGGCTAAAGCATGAAAAAGAGCTCATGATGTATCAAAGAAAGAAGTCCTTTTTAAATGATCAAATCTACTAGAAATTGATTTTTTTTTTTCTGGATAAAGAATAAAAGGTATTTGCAATAAGAAGAGAGCCCCACGAACTTGTGGTTCCCAGGTGTGAAGAAAGCAACAGTGAAAAATGGGGAAAAAGATGTCTGTTTTTGAGGAAAACAACATAGAAATGGTATAACAGACATTATATTTGGAATCAAATTCCCGCTATGGCTATGCTAATAACCAGCTACGGACCTTTGGGGAAAAATATCTGTGAGGCCTTGTTTTCTCATTTGTAAAATAAGAAAGATAAACCATGTTATTTGCTAGGGTCATTCTAGCTCTAGAATTACATGAAAAAAAAATCTCAATGTGGCTGTATGCAATCTAACCACGAATTGCAGGTAGCACACTGATGGAACAATAAGGGTTTCTAATACTGAATTTGAAACTAGGAAAATAAATTTCTCTTTTGAGAATTAGATGTTATCATAAATATAATAGATCATAAAAGAGAGATATGTAAAGTCACTGGCAATGTATGGTTTTTGTTTTGATTTTCCCAAATCTGAAGTGCACACTAAATTCTTTTAGAAAACTACTTCTCCTTTAGCCAGACTATTAAGAAATCCTGGACTGCAGAGTGATATAACCAGTCCAGCAATAATTTAAAGTTGGCTACATTCCTGAAATTTGCTGAAGACATTTCTTTGGAGTTTTCATAGTAATTTCTTTGAGGATTTCATGACCCTTGCCAGCAACATTATTAAAAAAATGCTCTTAATCAAGCAGTTAAAGTTATTTGGTTCTCTAATGGCAGGTTAAAAGTATGGTTAAAGAGATATATTAATTGACTAAATAAGGCAAACCATAAACCTAATACCTTCTCCATAACATATTAAAGAATCACTATCCATATCACTAACTGAAACAATAAAAAATGTTTTACTCAGTCTCTTCTCCATTTAGTTTAATTTTTATTCACTAAAATGTGATTATTTTGGGTTTTCATATCACACTCGGCTTTTAGCACTCTGAAATCATTAACAGAATGCTTAATATAATGATGAAAAAGTCAATTTAATGAAAATTAAGTAAGTTAAATAGTTGTATTATTTAAAAGAACAATGTTACATGTATTAATATAATGGGTCAAAGCTTGAAGTTTCTATTTGAACTGAAATATTACTTGGGATCATTTTCTAAAAAAATAATATTCACATTAAGAAAATGTGAAATTGAATCATAGAATCAAAAAACTTCAGTGATTTTTCAATAAAGATAATGAAGTCTCTATTATTTCTTTAATAAATGATGCTTATCAGCTTACCTCATTAGATAGTGCACATATAACATACTTTAAAAACAAGCTTTTATACAGTTACTCTAGTACCTGATTATTTTGTTCTTGGGCAGAGACCCACCTCTTCTTGCTAGAGCACAAATTCAAAGAGGAACCTCAGTTGGATCTTAAGCAAACCTATCAAATTACATGTATAAAGGTGCATATCTGTTATATTTGTATACTTTATAAGTTGTTAACTGGTGGCTCACAGGCAATAAACAGTCCACAGAATGTACTGTTTGGCTCATATAATGCTTGTAAAAATTCTGAATTTGTTTCTAATATTTAATATTTAGGAGGATATGCATAAAGATCCATAATCTTGACTTTCCTTGAAATATCAGAAGATTCTGGAACACAGGGCTCACATTCCTACATGACAACAATTGGCTAGAGTTGAGTGACGATTGTTACCACATTTAAATAGGGGCATGACTCTCCTGTTTGCCACAGTTCCTACCAGGGGTTTGATGAACTCTTTTATGTTATTTGCTTGGCTTTTGTAGGCACTGGATTTTGAAACTTCTAATATGCAAGAGTGTGTGTGTGTATTTGTGTCTGTGTATAAATACAGTTGCCTCTCCATATCCGCAGGTATTGCATCTGTGGATTCAGCTAACCATGGATTGAAAATATTCTAAAAACCTCCCAAAACAAAACAACAAAACAATTAAAAAAATCAAATAAAAATACAGTATAACAACTATTTACATAGCATTTACATTGTATTAGGTATTATCAGTAATCTAGATGTGATTTAAAGTATATGGGAGGATGTGGATAGATTATATGCAAATACTACATATACCATTTTACATAAAGAACCTGAGCACGTGCAGATTTTGGTATTGAAGGTGGGTCCTGGAACCAAGTCCCTGCAGATATCAAGGAACATGTGTGAGGCCAGGTGCGGTGGCTCACGCTTGTAATCCTAGCACTCTAGGAGGCCGAGGCGGGTGGATTGCTTGAGCTCAGGAGTTTGAGACCAGCCTGAGCAAGAGAGACCCTGCCTCTACTATAAATAGAAACAAATTAGCCAAACAACTAAAAATAGAAAAAATTAGCCGGGCACAGTAGTGTGTGCCTGTAGTCCCAGCTACCCAGGAAGCTGAGGCAGGAGGATTGCTTGAGCCCAGGAGTTTGAGGTTGCTGTGAGCTAGGCTGACGCCATGGCACTCTAACCTGGGCAACAGAGTGAGACTCTATGTCAAAAAAACAAACAAAAAAAAAAAACGTGTGTGTATGTGTGTGACTGTTCCTTGGTATGTGCTATTTGGCTTAGATAATATTTGTAAAAATTCTGAATTTGTATACATATATATGTATATGTGTGTATACATATATATGTATTGTATATGTGTGTATATGTATATATACATACACAAACATACAAGTCTTTTGATTCTGTGATCCTGATCACATATATACATACATATACACACATACACAACAGTAAAAGTAGTTAATCAGGATGATATATGCAGAAATAGTCATTAAAGAACAAGATGTATAGTTCGAATATTTGTAAATAACTATGAATTAACTGGAAAGATATTTTTAAAAACTTAACTTTTCCTTATATACCAAAATCAAATGTTTAGAATTTTTTATTGTTGTAAGAAATATAACATACAGTTCATTACATTTAAAAAACAAAAAAAGCAGAGTTTTTTCTTTTTCACAGGATATATTATGCTTTTATTCTTTCTCCTTTTGTAATTTATTTTTAAAAATCTTTTTAGAAAAATAATAGCTCAAGCTTTGCTTTAGGATGTAACATTAGGGTGAACAATCTTTCTTTTTTTTTTATTTCAGGAAATTATGGGGGTACAAACATTTTGGTTACATTTTATGACTTTGCCACATCCCAACCATGATTTGAGACATGCCCTTCCCCTCCTACAATGCTCACCACAATCCATTAGTGGTGAGTTTACCCACCCCCAACCCCTCTACCCCCGAAGAATATTACTACTGTGTGAGCACGTTAATGTTGATCAGTCAGTGCCAGTTTGATGGCGAGTACATGTGGTGCCTATTCCTGTATTCTTGTGATACCTCACTACGGAGAATGGGCTCAAACTCTATCCAGGAAAATATAAGAGGTGCTAGATCACTGTCATTTTTTATAATTGAGTAGTATTCTGTTGTATACATATACCATATTTTATTAATCCACTCATGGATTGATGGGTGCTTGGTTGTTTGAGATAGGAACAGTCTTACACTGCTGGTGGGACTGCAAATTAATGCAACCTCTGTGGAAAAGAATTTGGAGATACCTCAAAGAGATACAAGTAGAACTACCATTTGATCCAGCAATAGCACTATTAGGCATCTACCCAAGTCCACTCCTTGAATGACAGATGGCCAGAATTCTAATTTCAGCCAATTCAGTAAAAACAAAACCTCTAATGGCCTATGACCCTCAAGAGTCAAAACACTTATCTGTTAGTAATTCGTAAAGTATTAGAGAAACTTTCTATAACTTGACAGGTATGAAGCTAAAAGATAATTTAAGTACAAGCAATGAAGATTACTGTTGAACTCTATTTAACTACATACAACAAAAATGATCAAGTAATAAGAAATCAAAAAGTAATATTAATGAATATGACACCATATAAGACCCCTTGCTATCATATAAAATATAGTCTAAAATATAATAAAGTGTTAAAATAAACATTTCACAGAACTCTAAAGTTATAAAAATTTTCACATACATGACCTTATTTGATCCTCACAAATTCTCACAAAGCAGACACTATCCTATTTTATGGATGACAACCCTGAAGTTAAGAAAGCACTACAATGTTTACAGATCAGGGAGGTGAGTAAAAATCAGCAAAAGAGACTGAGAAAGAGCAAAGGTAGGAAGAAAACCAGGTGCAAATGGTATCCTAAAAGTTAAGTGAGGCCAGGCATGGTGGCTCACACCTGTAATCCTGGCACTCTGGGAGGCCAAGGTGGGAGGATCACTTGAGGTCAGGAATTCAAGACCAGCCTAAGCAAGAGTAATACCCCATCTCTATAAAAAAATACAAAAATTAGCCAGGCGTGGTGGCATGCGTCTTTAGTCCCAGCTGCTTGAGAGGCTGAGGCAGGAGGATTGCTTGAGCCCAGGAGTTGGAGGTTGCAGTGAGCCATCGTGATGCCACTGCACTCTAGTACTCTAGCTGGGTGACAGAGCCAGACTCTGTCTCAAAAAAAAAAAAAAAAAAAAAGTTAAGTGAAAAACAGTGTTTTGAGGAGGAGGGATTATTCAACTCTATTAGATGTAACTGACAGGTCAGGTGAGGTAAGCACTGATCACTGGATTGAGAAATGTGAAAGTCACTTGGGGCTATGATACGAATAATTTTAGAGAAACTGTAGAGGTGAAAACCTAATTAGACAAGTTTAAGAATGAATTGGAGGAAACGAATTAGAGAGAACCAGAACAAAAAACTTTCTAAGAGTTTTTCTGTAAATGGAAGGAGAAATGAGGGAAGTAGATGGAGGGAGAAGTGAGGCCAGAAGAGGGTTTTTGTTTAGTTTTTTTAAGATAGAAGAAATAGCAGCATGTCAATAGGCTATGAGAGGAACCCAGAGGAGAAGAGGAAATCGATGGTGCAGGAGAAGGGAGAACTCCTGGGGTAATGTTCCCAAAGAGGTAAGAGGGGATGGGATCTGAGGCATAAGAGGGGAATTGGCTTAGTTAGGAGCACTAGCAGTTCACGGCAACAGTAGAAAAGATAAAGTTTGTGAATTCGAATGCAGAAGGATAGTAGATGTGGTGGCAAGATCTTGCAACATTTTCTTCTGATGGCTTCCTCAGTGGAATGAAAGTAAGGTCATTAGCTGAGAATGAGGAGGGAGGAGACAGAGACGGAGACAAATTATTAGACATTATTAAAGGCCTTCTTAACGCCTTGAATTTAAAGGACCGTGTATTTTCCACAGCCACATTCAGATATAAAGGTACAGGTGCTGGAAAAAACAAAGAGTTGGATTAACCAGAAGGATGGTTTTACCAGGTGAGAGAGAGGCAAGGGAACTAACGGTGGATGCAATGATTATGACAATGAGAGACTAACACATTGTAAAACAGATTAGGAGGAAAGAAACGACAAGAAGGGGCAGAGTGACAACGAAAAAGCTGAAGATAAAAGAACTGAAGGTCCTGGTGAGATCAAGGGATTGTTGGAGTTGAATTGTTAGAGGGAGTGCACTGGGAAGGAAGGAGGCAGGGGACAGATGGATGTCTGAATTGAGTTTACGGAGAGGCAGTAGTTACTGGTAGCGATGACGTCAAGAGATTAAATATGAGAGAGAATGATTGAGGTAGGGAACACCTAGGAAGAGTCTCGTCTTCAATACATGCTGATCCTTTTACACTTCTTACTCCTTGCCTTGTAACTCCAAAACCCATTTCTTTCTATTTGATCATATTGCTTCTCTCTTAATTGGTGTGATGTTCACAGATTTTTATTTTAAATGTGACTTGACTTATTACCATATGACCTAACAATTTTACTCCTAGGTATATACCCAAACTGAAAACATACAAAAACTTGTGCATGAATGTTCAGAGCAGCATTATTTATAATAGCTAGAAGGTGCAAACAACCCATATGTCCATCGACTGATGAACAGATAAACAAAGTGGGTATATTCATACAATGGAATATTATTTGACTATAAAAAATAAATCCTGAGGAGAAGGAAAAGGGAAATGGGGAGTGATTGCTAATGGGTTCTTTTTGAGGTCATGAAATTGTTCTGGAATTAGATAATGGTGATGGTTGCACAACCACATGACCATGTTAAAAACTAATGAATTGTTAAAAAGGTGAATTTTATAGTTTGTAAATTATATCTCAAAAAACCCTATATAAAACTTTACATTTGTTCCAGTGATTAAAAAGTTTAGTTTTAGATCGGTTTTACCTTAGCAATGCAAGCTGGACAAAACCAGTCTCCATCTGGTATAGTTGTAATCTTGGGTCTATGGCAGTACGTATGACAGCCTTTGTCACAGCCATCACAAAGGAGCAGCAGTTCCTCATTGTCTCCCTTTCGACAGATTTGGCAGTACTATAATACATGAAAAATCATTTAAAATTAACCCTCTGCTATGAATAATAGTTATTGGGATGTTAAACACACCATAATTACTAATTTATATTAGTAATGAACATTCCGCTTGCTAACGAATATACAGTAGCCATACACATCTATGTATCTCTCATTACACAGATATGGACCACATGACGGGTGAGCAGTTCTATTGGGATAAATGCACATTTCAGGTACACTGCAAAGAACAAAGCTAGAGGTTGAATGCCTGCACACACTTCAGAAGCATGTACACATTAACATATGAAATAATTAACATGACATTAGAGCACATAAAGCAATGAATAGCTTTAAAACATGGTGTTTTATTTTTTTTTTAATGTGCTTCATCTTTTGCTTATCTTAGCATCCTCATGATATCCTGAGAAAGAAATAAGAGTTAGACTAACTTTTAAGATCAAAATTAGGAAACTTGTATTAGCATCATAGTAGATACAATAATAAAAAGATATCCCGAGATTTTGACTAAATTATCCATCTATGTTTTGCCATTGATTGAAAAATGTCCAAAAGTGTCCAAACCATGAAACTGTGAAAATCAACCCAAATCAAACATGTGTCACAAGTGCAGAAAATGGATCCTACAAAATGATTTCTAAGTAAAAAAATAGATACAATAAATTAAGGAATTTAACAGGTCATGATTTATTTTCTAGACCTAAAAATTATTTCCTTTCTATTAAAAAATTTCTAATATTATCAAAAACTTTAAATTTGTAAAAATAAGATTTTTTTCCATGCATTCATATCCTGTATAACAAATTTTACAAAGGAAATAAGAAAAGTTAGACAAGTAAAAACTTTTGAGATGGCTTTTAAAAATAGTAAGCACTAACATTATTTTTTGACATCCAGTTTATATTGTAATCACAAAGGAAAATGCCCTACCAATCAACATCTTAAAAAATGAAAACATTTAAAGTGGAAATCATTTATATTAAAGTTACGTATTTATATACTCTTAAAAACCACATAGCTTAACTATTCAAACTTACTTTGTTTAATTTTCAATACAACATTTTATCTTTGTCTGGTAGAGTCTAAAATAGTTGTATATAACTTAATACGTATACCAATAATAGTTTTAGAATCTTATCAAAATGGCCGATACACACACACTATTCGAGTTAACAAATATCTATCAAATACATATATTATATATGCAATACTAAAATTGGCATGTATACCAAGAGCAAAAGCAGCAGAATTTAACATTCCAACATAAATATCTATTTTATGACTTTTCTTAATACCACATCACTAAATACCTTAAGATGGTTTTATTTCTCCAAATTTGAGTTACACCTTTAAAACTTCTACTGTAAAAACATTGAGAGATAACATTTGGAAGGTTATATTTAAATCCTTATAACAACAAAATCTAAAAATCAGATTCATGAACATAAGTAAATTCTCACTGTTTTCTACAATACATAGATACAAATACTACAAAGTCTTACATCTCACATTGATGATTTAAACATGAAGTGATTTTCAAATACTTTTAAAGACTTTTAAAGAAAGGGTGACAGATATCAAACTCAATACTTTTGAAAAATCACAGCAATAGCTCACAATATGTTAGAGCAAATGAATTAATATTTGCTTTTAACTCCTTTACTACTATAGTAAAAACCAGTGGATGTTGCCTCCTGTTTAACATTAACAACAATAATAAAGTATACTGTGGGCAGAGAACTATCTGGAGGCAAATTATGACAGCTTTTTGCTTCCTGTTAAGCTCGGTCTTTGGCCAAGAGAGTATTTCTAAAGATATTGAACACTTTAACATTCTGATAGGACTTATTATGAGGATTGTTATAGGCATCATTATGTTCTAATTAAAGGTTACCAAGTGCTTCTTAACCTTTGAAGATGAAACTCTGCCTTGTTTTCAAGGTAGTTTCATAGCAAATAATGCATTATTATTAAACATTTAAAAAAGGAAATGAAGATTGTGAGAGATGGAGTTAAATGATGATAAATGTATAGTAATAACATGGGAAAGGTTAATGAATTTGCAAAAAATGAAATAAGCTTTTAATTGCAGGATGTAAAAATGCTAATATAAAAGTAGATTTTGATACAAGTTTTGGATTTCTGTGTATAAGTTTATAAACAAAACTGACCTCATCATGATGATTGTTTTGGTATAAATAAGAAGAAATAACTGTACAAATCTCCTTTTGATATAGGAATCAATCTTTTTGCTCATTATAGGCTAGATTTAAAATATATTTACTAAGCTGACTTTAAAACTGCTTTTAATAATAATTTTTACAAGAAAAAATATTTGTACCTGGTAAAAGTGCTGTCATGAACTGAATAATGCTTTAAAACTTACAGTAAATTCTAATCTGAATTGAGAAAGACCTCAAATTTGACCATATTGCAAAAACTGTAGATTCATTATTCCATAGATGTTTTAGGAAGAAGTGAAAAACCACAGAAGAAACCAAATTTATTTGTATAGAATTAATAAGGCCTTGGGTGGTCAAAGCATAGAGGTAAAGATGAAGGAAAGAATGCTAAATTATTTAAAGTTCACTTTTCTTTAGAGAAACAACTATTTTAAGTAAAAGAATTTCACCCTTAGCCATTCATGAAACAAATCTCAAATGTTTAAATTTTAATGCTAGTCTGTAATTCATAAGTAAATGTTAAAGTTATTCATAAAAGTCTACCTATAATAGATATTTCTATAGATGATATATAAAAGAGGCAATAGGGACATTTGTAATTTAAAATAAGTATCTCTGGAAATATATGAACTATACAGCTCTTATTTTGAGCACACAGCATTTTCCTGGCACAAAGTAGAGACTCACTACAGGATAATAACTAATAGGGCTTGTACCAAGAAGGTGAAAAACCACTTTTAATTAGTAGAGGAAGACTAAAAGATCTACTCTTTATGTCAACCACATCTGATACCAAACACACGATAAGTGCATAAGGTAAGAGCTCTCTGCTTATTTTGTATTTACTTATCTAAGTAGTTCTTAGCATTAAAAAGATGAAAACTGATAAAGACATTTTAGGAATGCAGTAATAGCAGGTAATGTTAGAAATGGGACTGTTTACAAGAGTGAAGGATCCTTCAAAATATTTAGATTAACAACTATTATGCTGACAGAATACAGGAAATTAGTTAGAGGCAGAGGCATGATTTTAAAAAGTAAAAGATAACACATTTGGTAGGTTCCTTCAAAAAGCTCAAAATAAAGAGGAAAGTATCACACTATACAGTATACAAGAATTAGACATACTCTCGAGTACAGCATACGTTATTGTAACAATAGGTAATATATACTTAAGAAAGATCTGGAGGTTGGAAAAAAAACAGGACAAAATAAATTAGTTATAGTATTTCTTAAATAAAAACACTTACAACTTTCATAATTGATTTTTCCCATGCTATTGATTTCTGTAACTGCTGAATGCACAGAGCTACCTGTGCAGCACTGCGAGCTTCTGATAATGCCCTTCTCCATACCCTGAGCCCTGGAGCAATATCCTCTTCAATTCTGCATTGAAATATAGAAAAATTAAGTAGGTCATGTCCACATTTATGGTTACTGAATGTGAAACAATCATCACACTGAAAGCCAAGCAATGACAAAAACATGTAACAGCCAATAAATATACGGTTTAAGCAACTAAATTTGATGTAGTGCACAGACTGTGGCTACGTGCCTCAAAGCTTAGTCACAACCAAGTAAATGTAAGATCACTTTGCAGGATTATCAACGCACATAACAAAAAAAAAAATGTTTTTACAAAGCACCATGCAAATAGCATGATCCATATGGATCACAGACATACAAGAAGATACATAGATAACAGGCAATAGAAAATAGGCTCCAATTAGCAAAGAAGCACAATAATTTTTCAAGTTAATCTCAATAACCTACCCGTCACCATCACCACTAATGGATGGTGCAGGAGCAGGGACAGTAACTGTGCCCACATTATCCAGTTTGATCTGAATGGTGGTACTTAAGGGGCTCTTCAGATACCTTCTTTCAATGTTCCGCTCCAAATCAGCCAGCCTGGTTACAGCTATATCTAGGGGGTTGTCACTCTTCCGTTCTAGTGCATGTGCACTGCTTTCTTCTTCGCCAGTAAATTCTCCATCATGTTCCTTGCACAATTTAGTAAATGACTTATGTTCAAAATATACCAAGTCCTCCCTTTCTGATGCAGGCTCTGGACACATCCAACCCTATATATCAAGAGAATAGTGTTATTATGGTTTCCTCTTAAAATGCCAGATGGGTGAATTGCCCTTAAAATACAGCAGTGGACACTGGCAGATCTCAAGGATCCTCACTAAAAGTTTTTACCTTGTTTTTCCTAATGCTAGGTAGAAATAAGGACAAAAAGATTAAAAGAATAGTTGTAAGAAAAGTTGGAAAAAGAAAATTTATCAACTTTTAGTATGTATTTTGAAGGATTTTAGACTAAAATGCTTATTAATTTCATGGGATCACTTATATGGAAATGTCTTGGTACCTCTAAACTTTGCTCTTCCTTTGTTTTCATTCCTTCTACTATTCTTCCATACAGGTCCTTGTACTCACCAGTTTTCCTTTGACTGTAGGGGCTTTGCATAAGCTGTTACCTTTGTCTGTATAGCTTTTCTCTGCTCCACTTCACCTAGTTAACTTCACTCATCCTGCAGCTCTTATGCTAAAATTCACCTTAAATTTAGGATCCCCTATAGGGAATCCTTCCCTGATCCCCTTTAGGAGGTAAATCTCTGTATCACGGGCTCTCATAGGACTATATTCCATAGCCTTGTCACGGTCGCAAGTTACACTAGTGTGATCATTTAATTTATATCTTTCTACTTCTAAATTCTATGAGAGCAGAGACCATGTCTGCTTTTACTCATTTATCTCAGCACCGGGAAGGCAAATAATGGGTACTCAATACATATATCGATTGAATAAATGAATGATCGTATAACTTAGTTTGCTTATATTGATCCTTTAGCTCAAAATCCTTCAAAGATTCCCACTGTTTAACAAAGTCTCAAATCTTTACCGTAGCATTCAAGTACCTCAGTCTATCTCTTCTCGTGTTCCCACTCACATATTCTATGCACCAAATTCTATGACTTGCACTTCATGAACATGTGATAAGCTTCCAATCCTGGTGCTCTGCTCGTGCTGTTCCCACTTGATATGATGGTATTCCCTGGTCTTTGTCACAACCTTTCTTATCCTCTTAAGTTCCACCTCAACTTCTACGTGAAATTTTCCCTGATCTCTTCCATATTTCCACCAGAAGTCAGTATTCTTTTTCTCGATTCATGCATTACTCTGTACTTCTCTATGATCAGTTACTAGATTCTGCATTTATGTACACAAATCTTACCTATTATATGACAAGCTTTCTAAGGATAGGAACCACATTTTATCTAATTTTACAGTGTTTGCTTTCTGATATTAAATAGGTACTTAGTGAATGCATAGTAAATAAAAAACAGAATAAACTTTTTATTTTTTATTTTTTGAGACAGAGTCTCACTGTGTTGCCCGGGCTAGAGTGTCGTGGCATCATCCTAGCTCACAGCAACCTCAAACTCCTGGGCTCAAGTGATCCTCCTGCCTCAGCCTCCCAAGTAGCTGGGACTACAGGCATGCGCCACCATGCCCGGCTAATTTCTTCTATATATTTTTAGTTGTCCAATTAATTTCTTTCTATCTTTAGTAGAGACGGGGTCTTGCTCTTGCTCAGGCTGGTTTCGAACTCCTGAGCTCAAACAATCCACCCGCTTCGGCCTCCCAGAGAGCTAGGATTATAGGCGTGAGCCACCGCGCCCGGCCAGAATAAACTTTTTATTAAATCTCTTTAGATATAATGATTTTATCTTATATACTAGGATCAAATGTTCCCCTTTAACTCAGCAGAATATTTATATTGAGAAAGGAGGGATGAAATTATGCATAGTACACATAAGTGCATAGGTACAAGTCATGTCAAATGAACCTCATTCATGTATTTTGAAAGGGATACAAAATTGCTAAATAAAGGGAACCCTGTAAACATAGTGTATCTTGATTTCTGTAACGCAACTCACAAGATCAAAAAACAAGAGGACTAGGGTTAGAGAAATCTAGATAGCTGAAAACTATACCTAGAAAGAGGCAATTAACACAGCTCTGTCACCTCAGAAAAGGTCCTTAGGTGCCAATGTCCAAATACTGTATATTTGCCTTGTCCTAGGAATATGCTTATGAATAACTTGACTGATTGCTATAAATCTGCAGGTGATTTAAAACTAGAAAGGAATTTTAATATTCTAGATGACAGGATTAAGATAAAAATAGTTCCATATGCTGAAAATTGTGCCCAAGTGAAATTGATAAAAAAAAATAACAACGATAAATGCAAATTTTAACTTTGAAGGTTAAACAAACTAATCACAGAAATACCACATGTGATAGAACTCACTTAAAAGTTACTTTAAATGAGGCCCAGGGATTTATGTTACAGTGTATACTCAATAAAACAAATAGTATGATGTGGATGCTAAAAAGCCGAAATTCGAACAGTGTTAATAGAAGCAGAGTGCCGGATTAAGGAAAGTAAAAGTCCCACGCACACAGTTAAACATTTCTAGGTACAGTTATGGGTATAACATTTTTAAAATGACACTGACGCTGGTGCTTATTCAGAAGAAAATCATGGACCTGGAAACCATTTCACAGGACTAATAATTGAAGGAATTAATTAACTCGTAAAAGAGAAAATTTAAGAAGAAACATAGGAGCTGTCTTTAGAGGAGCTGGAAGAATAATCAGACTTTTTGTATGCTCTCAACGACAGAACTGGGACTAGAGACTCATAGATTTTCCTACAATATAAAAAAAGAACTTTCAAATTATTAGCAATATTAAAAATAGCAATGAATGCATCTAAGTACACCTAGCCCACCTGCTTAATGTGCCTTAACAATGGCTAGTTCCCCAGGTTAAACATTTAACTCTTATTTTCTTTTTAATAAAGAAAAAAACCTGTTAACTTGTTTATAGATGTTAAAATAATGTTTTGTGGCTATTTTCATCACTTGTGTTCTTAGACTTTTCAGACTAATATAATTACAATTCAAATCTTAGAATAATACAGAATAATGTGTTAATACCTTATTACCAGGGTGTTAAAACAGCCCACTTACAAAAGCAAATTCTATGCTTTCCCAATCAATAGTCAATTAGAATTGGCAAATTAGATGGGAGAAAGTTTGAGGAAAATAAGGTTCGTGGAACCAACCAAATTTAAACTAGCAAATAGTAACAACTGACCATGAGAGAGGACAAAGACAGACTACAGAAAGCAGATGTAATAGTTTAAAAAGCAAAACACACTATGATCATTTACAGTAGGGGCAAAACCTCTTCACATTTCCTGAGGGAATCATTGTCTAATAATTGGTGTTCATTCTGATCTTGTGTCACCAAGATAATTTGATTACACTCATTATTCTCAATTTAAGAAGGCAGTAAAATGCATAACATAAGAGATCCAACAAACATGTTAAAAATTTATGGCGCTAAATGGAATAATTTTTATTTCTACAGAAAATTAACTAGTGTAGAAGAGTTCATTTGCTGAAGATGCCATATAAATGAGGCATTTTTATATTGTATTATAGTACCAAGAGGAGGAGGCATAGTTTGGAGCACAATAGTTTCAGCAAATGATAAATTTTTACCCAACATTGGTAATTATGTTTGTGGCAAGAAAGGGATATTTTATTAGCTCTGGAAAACTACATTTTTTCAGAGATCCTCAAAAGTGTCCAAATGCCTATGTTAAAGTAATAAGGAAGTGAAAATTTAATTGTGGATAGGATAGTATTATTCCATAAATTTCTCATTCCGAATAAAACCTGATATATCAAATCAAATTACATGGAGACTAAATTTTCTACACCTTTGCAGGCATCTCTCCCTTTCATACTATTCATCATATATCCATTTATTCTCAGAGATACCACCTTACTGTCAATTGAGAAGACCTTACATCTCTCTTTACAAAACCAAAAATATTTGCACATAGGTAAAGCTTTCCTTTTGCCTGTCCATTAGAAACCAGTTCTAATCAGTTTGTGAAACAGTAATGCCCAGTAGATGAATAAGTAAATAAAAACTTTACATAGATATGTAGGGGGTGTATGTGTATAACACTGTATAACATATATTTGGATATATCTACATTGTTCTCCAAATTTAAACCATGTACAGTAAGAGTCTGACATATAACATGGCTTAAATACAAGGGAGTTGCTGGCCCTATAAGAAACACTGCAATAGGAGTTTGTTAAGATTTGTTCTGGAACGTTATATTTACCATGAAGAAAACTGTGAAATTCTGGTTGCAGTAAAGAATTGTATGCCAGAAATGATATTTCTGAACACCATTAAAGAGGCATGAAGATTGAATAAAAAGAACATAGGTTCTGGAGTCAGACTGACTTGGTTTGAATCCACTTTTAGACACCTAAACTACATGATCATTGGCAGGTTACTTACTCTGAGCTTGGTTTCTTACCTGTAAGATGGGGGAAATTAATTTGGGATTGTTTTGAGACTTCAGTGAGATAAAGTAAAAACATTTACCATAGTAACTGGTTAATATTAGGCATGTAATAAATATTAGTTACCTTCCATTATCCTAAAAACAGATTTTATTCCAAATTTGACTTTACCTTCACTTGCAAACTTGCTGATGCCACTCTCCGTTCTAGATCTTCCACCTGTTGAAGGATACTCAAATCCATTTCCATTGCTTGTTCTTCTACTGACCAGTTCTCCACAATATCTCGAGTTACTTGGTTTTCTTCATTTTCATTTAATTCAATAATAGCAACTACAGTTGAAAAGAAATTAATTTTAAAATCTATTTTATTAAGTTTTTCCCCTCAGTGATTTCTTCCAGAAAGTAAATAAAATTCCAGGAGTACCATGCACATCTAAGTTAACATACACAAATGTACTTGTGCATGTGTAGGTAGCTTACTCTTAAAAATAGAAACGCTCTAAGAAATACAAAACAATACGTCTGTAGGTATAAAAAATTATAAAAATGTAACACCAATTTAAGAAATGTAAATAGTTACTGTTTGTTGAACAAATTAGAAAAAAACAGCAATAAATTAAGAAGTAAGATATACGGTCATCCCTTGGTATCCATGGATTGGTTCCAGGAACCCCATGGATACCAAAATCCGTGGATGCTCAAGTCCCTTATATAAAATGGTGTAGTATTTACATACATCCTTCTATGTACTTTAAATCATCTTTAGATTGCTTATAATACCTAATACAATGTAAATGCTACGTAAATAGTTGTTACACTGTATTGTTTAGGGAATAATGGCAAGAAAAAAAATCTGTACATGTTTAGTACAGACGTAACCATCCTTTTTTTTTAAAGTATGTGCGATCCGTGGTTGGTTGAATCCATGGATGCAGAACACATGAATACGAAGGGCTGACTATACTAAAATATGTTTTAGAATAACAGAATTAATTCTCATAACTAAGAAAGAAAGCAGAAATCTCTTTTAGGTACCTACCATCCTTATTCTTGATGCAGGCTTGAGTAATATAATCCAAGTGTTTCTGAATTTGTTTTTGTAATGCCTTTTCCCTTATTCCTCTGAGATGTAGCACTTTGAGCAAAGCTTTTAGGTCCTCTGGGTCAATAATTCTCCACCAACCAAACTGCATTTCTAAACAAAGATAAATATGTAGATCTTTTACAAATATTTTGAATAAGAAAGGGCCTAACACAAATCAAAAGATTTATTAGCTACATAAAAAACCCATCAAAAATTCAGTTATAATATAGGAATCCATGATAATGAAATAAAGTAAATGGCTAAACCCACCTTAATGTACTTACCTTCTGGAATAGGTTTTGGACTAGGAAAATCTACTGGTTTTGCTACTTCAACAGCTGCAGGTTGAGTTGAAGAGACCTTTTCACTCTGTGGTACTGGAGATTCACTTTTACTTGTGGCAACATTCGAAGTCAAGAATGAACTACCATTTCCTTCTGATAATCCTAACCCTGATCCCAGACTAGGTAAAGGTGACGTAAATGGAATATTGGAAGTAAGCACACCAGTGGGCCACCCACAAAACTGAAGTCCCATCATAGATACTCCACTTTTCATCTACAAAAAAAAAAAACATTTTAAAAGTAGATTAATTTAATAAGTTAGGAAAAATGTTTAGGATCTGAAATTATTTTTCAAATTCTGAAAAAACATTCTTTCACTTATCACAATTAGAGGAAAACTAAATACACCTGAGACAACAATGTTAAATTCTATGTTCTTATTTGTCCCCCAAAGTAACTTCCCTTTTAGGTATACTGTAACAGTAATACGGTAAAAAGTAATTAAAGAAGACTTAGACATAGGCACAGCAGCTGCTAACCTTTTTGGCACCAGGGACTGGTTTTATGGAAGACAATTTTTCCACAGATGAGATGGAGGAGGGTGTAGATGGTTTAGGGATGATTCGAGCACATTACATTTATTGTGCTTTATTTGTATTATTAAAACATTGTAATAGATAATAAAATAATTATATTAATACAACTCACCATAATGCAGAATCTAATGCTGCCACTTATCTGGCAGGAGGCAGAGCTTATGCGGTGATCCCCACCTGCTGCTCACCTCCTGCTGTGCAGCCAGGTTCCTAACAGGCCACTGAGTAGTGCAGGTCCACAGCTCAGGGGTTTCGAACCACAGGGCTAGAAATTAGTACTTCTAATGAAGCTTGGTGACAGAAATTCTGACTTGTTTCACTTTTCAAATTGTGGCAGGGATACTATTCAACTGATCCCCCTTGAGTGAAAATCTTCATGGGGTCAAAGATTACATAAAGCAATATAAAAATGAGTTACAGTTAGCAGTACTAACCTGAAGAGGTGATAAAGCAAATGGATTTAGGCCAACAGGATTCTGAGTAGAAGATGATCCAAGAAGCGGAGCTGGGGCAGGTGAAGGTGACTTAGATGGTGGCTGAGACTGAGGAGTCACTAAAGAAGCAGTTGACATATCGGCATGAGTAAGTGAAGTGTCATCACAAGGTGTTCTTGGCAAAAGGCTAAACCATTGTCTATTCTTTTCAGTCAGTGTTTTTAACAACTGGTCATTGGGGAGAGGACTGTAGAACTTCCCTGGACCACCTGAACCCGTATTAAACACATTATTTGAGTCTGTCTTTTCCATGCCGCTTTGTGTTGCTGTTGATTGAATGCTGCCCAGTGAATGTTTTCCACTGTTTGGATAAGACAACGTGCACCCATTTGCACTAACATTTGGTTTGGGGGTAATAACATCTGATTCAGGAGGCATCTTGGCTACTTCTAAAAGCTTACTTAATTTAGAAAAAGAGCCAGGTTTCTGAAGAAACAGATTTGTGTTATCTTTTTCTTTAAGATCTTCCTTTTGCTCACAGTGATCTGTATTTGAACAATTTAAAGTGTCCCCGGAAGTCTCAAACATTTCTTCTTTGATCTGCATACTTTCTGCCCTTTTAAGTTTTTCTCTTTCTTTTGCAATTTCTTCTAGCCCTACAAAATCAAAAAATATTACGAAGATCAGTTATTCCAGATGAAATCAATACTATAATTAAATTTCATTACTATTTATCAAATTATATGCATAAATATTTAAATAAACGTTTCTAGATTACCTAATACTCCCTATATGTTCCTTTTTTTATTTTTAGAGATGGGGGTTGGTTAGGGTGGCTCTTGCTATTTTGCCTAGTCTAGGCTCAAACTCATGACCCTCCCACCTCAGCCTCAAAGTAGCTGGGACTATAGGCACACGCCACCATGCCTGGCTTATATGTTCTTTTTAAAAATTATATTTTTCCTTCATTGGAAAATTAATATATGTTCAACATAAAAAATTAAAACATAAAAATATTAAAAATATAAACAATATTAAAAGCTCTACTATACAGCAAAAATTGTTTTCATATAAATCCTCCAGTAGTTCTCTAAGCAATAAATATATACACACTTAAATCTATGTAATTAAAAAAGGAAATTCTATTATATACACAATATTCTAAACTACCTGCTTTACTAATACTCTGAAAACATAAGTGTCAATAAATACATAATGATATCATAAATTTTAATGGCTACAGAGTAGGCAATGAACTATATCTTAAGTAATCAATCTTCTGATGGACACTTTTAAGTCCCAATTATTCGCTATTATAAACAATGCTATAAATGATGAATTACTTTTTTTTCTGATTTCCTTCTTTAAAATAAATTCCTGGAAAAAAACTTACTGAGTTCCGAAATATGTATTTTCAAAGTTTTTGAAATATATTGTCAAACTGCCCTCTTGAAAGTCTGGATAAATGTATACTCATACCAGAAGTACACAAGAGCATCTGTTTGCCTACCCCCTCAATGAAACTGGATACTATCAATATCTGTTGTCTTTGCCAGCATCAGAGAGGTGAAAGTCTAAATTGCATTATTTCTGATCACTAGTATTCTGAATATGTTTTCATAGGTTTATTGGTATTTCTCTTTTGTGAAATTCTGGTTCATATTTTTGACCATTGTTTTAAAAATAATTTACAAGAACCCTTTTAAAAACATAAATCCACTACTTTACTCAGTTTGAAAAATAATATACTTTCAATTTAAAATATTCATAATGAAGGGTATAAAGTAAAGCTCTTTCCGCCCTACTCCCTCAGTCTCTATTCCTATCCTTCAGTGGTAACCATGGTTAATTATGTCTATAGATCCTTCCAGAAATCTTATATACACTATGGTTATCATTTTGCACTAGTACATAAATGGAATACTACTATTCACTTTTCTGCAACTTAAAATAAAATCCAAACTCCTACCCAAGGCCTACAACATTCTATGATCTGGTTCCTGAAAACCTCTACAACCTCAGCATCACTCTTGTCCTTGATAACCTTGCTCCTCCTTTCTCCCTTTTTTTCAGCTTCTCAAACATGCTAAGTTCTTTCTTTTCTCAGGGCCTTTTTCCTTGCTGTTCCTTCTGCTGACATACTGTATTATTGACTGGATCCTTATCTTCGATGTCTCAGATTAAATGTCATTTCCTTACAGAGATTTTCTCTGATCACCTTATCTAAAATAGGCCCCCCTCATTCATTTTAGAATATCATTCTATATATTTCCTTTATAGAATTTACCATTAAATATGATAATCTGTTTATTTTCTATCCCCTCATACTAGAATTTAAATCAACAAGCTCTACTTAAAGGCAGAGCAATGTCTATCTTGCTTATTATTGGATCCCAAATGCCTAAAATAATAGCTGCTATAAAATACGGGCTCAATAAATATTCCATGAATGATGAAATAAAAGGATGAATTTAATATTTTTACTAACAATATTCCTTAGAGAGCTTTCCGTGGCAGAACATATAATTGTACTTCATTTTTTCAATCAGCTGCATAATATTCTGCTATATGGATATATCGTAATTTACCCAACCAGTCCTTTATTAATGCTTGAAATAGTTCTCATATCCTTCTCTTCAAATTAGTTTCAAATTGAAATTAAAATCCTACATATTGTACTTATATTTCTGAGCAATATAGATTAACAGGGACTAGATTTACCTTCTTGTATGAAACAACCAAAACCACACAAAATACATGAATGAACAGTTCCCAAGAAACTGGACATCAAATAACCAAGATGGAAAACAAACACAGTAAGTCCTACAATTGCCCCAGCTTATTGCCTTAGGACAGTTTCCAGGCTACGGTATAGAGAGGAGGAATCCAGGTGGAGCCTAGAGGACTCCCTGAGGTTAGGAGTGGGAACTAAGAGTTCAGGGAGACCGAAGTAGCTGGAGCACTCCAGAAAGTATTTTGGAAAGGAGAGAGCTGTACAGAGAAGGAACTGCAGAGATCTGCAGAGGGACGCCTCAAGTATTCAGCTGAATAATGGTCAGCACGTATGTGTGAGGAACCTACCTGAGGCCAGGGGAAAAAAACACTTGAACGGATTAGAGGTAACTGTGCCAGGTGCTCACACAGGCTGGGAATAGTGTCTGCTCCTACCCAGCAGACCGGGAAACTTCAAGATTCACAGGCATTAGGTAGAGTACTCAGAAGGATGTTGCTTCAGTAATTAGGGATAATTAGCCCTAGACTAAGCACTGTTCTAGTCCTAACAAACATTAGCTGCAAGATTTGAAAAGATGAAATTTTTTCCAAGTATGTAATTTAATTCTGTCTCAGTTAAACAAAGAATATTCATAGGAATTTAAAAATATCCAGTGCTTAAAAAGGTAAAATTGACAATGTCTGGCATCGAATCAAAATTAGTAGGCATGTCAAGAAGCAGGAAAACATGACACATAATTAGAAGAATCAATCAATCAAAAGTGACCCAGAACTGACAAGACAGCAGAATTAGCAGAGGACATTAAATGTGAAAAAATAATGGGTGAAAATTTTTCACATTTGCTGAAAACTACAAACCTACAGATCCAAGAAACTCAACAAACTTCAAACAAAATACACATGAAGGTAATTATACCAAGATACATCACAACCAAATTGCTCAAAACTAATGATAGAGAAAATCTTAAAAGCAGCCAGAAAAAAATGCCTTATATCTTTATGCACTCCTGCACATTTGCCCTGAGAAGACCACCATACTTCATCACCTCCAGTTAGGTATACATGAAAATAGTTACAAATATTCTCTTCACATAACTGTGTTCACAAATTCCTTTAACTTTATATAATTTATTGGCTAGTAAGGGTGTGCTATAATAATATTCGTGTTTGATTTATTCTGAGGACTAAAATCATGAAAACATGTCATATATTCAAAACCAAATAAAAAAACCAATTTTTTTATTAGTTTGAGAGTAGTAGATAACTTCTCATTTGTATCTAATAAAGTAGATTGAGCTGATGATAATTTTAATAGTCATGGCTGTCTTTAACCTTTATATTCAAATTGCTTAACTCTAAACAGTTAAACCTCTAACTAAAATGTAAAATTATTTTTTTAAATTGAAAGTAAATACCAGGTATTTAGTATAAAAAGATTTTTAAATTTTAAACAGTTTTCTGTCTCCTATCTCATTCAATCCCCTGTTCTTTCCAGTCCTTACTTCTTTGACACGTGTCAATGAGTATTAATAAATATCTAAACAGACGAAAGAAAGGGACGACAAGTATGAGATAAATGGCCACACGGGCTCTCTTCCTTCCCTATTGCCCAAGACTCATAAGCAAACCAGCTTAGCCATTGAGCTGGTTTGCAGAGACCTAGCAGGGTCTTTAGATGATATTGTCACTGTTCCCAGGGTTCTTGGTGTGTAGCCCTTGGTCCTTTGTATGTATACTTCCTTGTGCTATTCCTAGGGCCAAAGGTTCTTTGACACATATGTTTTCTTAAGAGAAATGAAGGATTTTTTACCACCTCTTGGACTAACCTAAACATATAGAGTGCTATGAAGGTGAGGTTTTCTCTCTTGGAGTGGTCTTGTTGCTTGTCCACTCTGCAACTGGACAAGACATACCTCTCAGGAACCACTATAGGGGCTCAGGAGATCCTATGTGCTCTGTTACTTCCCTACTCTTAAGTTACTAGTAAACTTTGTTATTATTAGCACTGTGTGTATTACAGTGTGTGTTACCTTGCATCTTTTACAACATGAATTTGATTTAATTAATATTTTTCTTTGGAGGTAATCTAAGGTCTAATATTTTCTCCATGTAATATTAATTGATGATAATGATATAGGAATTAAAAAAAACTTGTGCATTTAATGTTAAATCTAACCATACTTTTATTAAGAGCACATTGTGCTTTTAGGGAACTTTTAAAAAGTGATAAATAGGAAAGGAATAATGTATATTCTGAATTAACTTTCAGCATCCATTTATTTACGGTACTTTCTACCAGCTGATACTTATTCATTGTTATCAGCCTTGCTCTCAGACATAGTACTTGCTCATACTATAAACTTGTACGCTCTCATGCTTTGTCTTCATCTGTGCTAGATCTTTCCAATTAGATTGTGAGCTCTTTGTGGCTAGGATAGGTTAATTGATTCTTTTGCATGTCCACAGCACTTAGTGCAAGGCATAGAACAGGTGCAAATAAACACTTGATTAAATCATGAATTATTTCCTCCCATTTTAATTAGCTGTAGGATAAAGAGAAGTAGTCTACATCTGTTACTTATTTTATAAGTGCACAGCACTTAGAATATTGCAGATGCACATCCATTAATGAAACAATAAAAACTTTGAGAAAATAAACTTCAAGTAAAAATTACTCCTACTTTCTCTCTGTTCTGCAGTGACCACAAATAATAGCACAAAGCACAATTAATATTTATCTATCACTTTGTAGCTATTTTAGATTCATTATTTGACATGATCCTTATAACAACCAAAGAATTTATACAGAACTTGTTAAAATTCTTCTTTTGTAGAGAGGGAAATTAGGGTCCAGGGAGGTTAGGCGGTAGGGCCAGAATGGAAATGGAGGTCTAATAAGTACAAATTCAATTAATGTTACTTAATCTGAGAGGCCTAAAATTAAAAAAAAATAAATGTCTCCTATAAGCTATTCTTATAAACCTTACCAAAGACATGAAATCAGTTATTTATTTACTTTCTTAATTAAAGTATTTTTAAAGTGCTATGTAAAGTACTATGCTTAACACTAAGGAGAACAAAATTGGTATAAATAACCATTATATGATTTAAATAAGGAAATAGTAATATATATCAATGTGCCAAAATAATGGTATAATTAATTATTTGGTTATCTAAGAGTTCGCATATAGTAAAAATTAGTTTCACTTAAAAATCTGGAGAAGTTTATGGAAGGGCTAGGATTTGAGCTGGACCAAGAAAGATGGGTACAATTTAGATGGTTGAAGAAAAGGTACATCATCATTATAATGAACAGGATTTGGCATAACATGCAGACACGGAGAGGAATACGCATGTGTTGTGAGACAGCGAATAGACTGGTCTAGGTGATTTCACATTAGAGAACAGTGTAAAGATAGTTGGGGTCAGATTTGTATAGGGCCTTGAATGCCACGCTAAATATGCATTTATTATATCAGCTTATAGGCAATAGGAAGTCATTCAAGGTTTTGGCATAGAGGCATGATATGAGGATAGAATGTAAGGGAAAGAGGGAATTGTATATAGAGAAGCTGAGTATATACTGATAAGAACTAATTTCAGTAGTGTAGCAAAGAGACTGATTTCAGATATTTTGAAGGAAGAGTTGATGTCCTAGATACTTCAAGTTTAGTTGCCCAAGTGACTGAGAAGGATGTGGCCCTTAATCAAATTAAAGAATATTTAATTGGACTGGGGTAGGGTTCAGGTTGGCCTTTCAGGTGATTCTAATTACAGCTAAAGCAAAGAGCCATTCACCTGGGTATATCTTCATCCGCTCTTAAGCCTTACCAGGCTCTGCACCTGCGACTGACCCACAATTTTTGTCATTTTAAATTAGATTTCTATACTAAAACTTTCATTTAATTTCATTCCAATTTCTCCTGTTGACTTTGATCCAGTTTAAAGCATCACAATTTTTCTACTGGAAATTCAGTCATTAATTTGATCTCTGGTTTCACTTTTCCTATTTCATACTCAATGATTTCTTACAGAAATTCTATTAGGTTATTAAGCATGAAATGTCCGATTTGCTTAAGTACTAAGTTTGACAGTTGATATCTCTGACATTTCACTTTAACACTTCGTGTTTTTTTTTTTTTTTAATTGTGAAAGTACATCCTCATTCTTTCAAATGCACATTTTGGCTCTTGATTATCTTTCAAAAATTTTTTTAGAGCAATTTTTGCGAAACCATGGATAAAGAAAAAAATTAGTGCTTTTTTTGAACATGAGTTCCATCATGGAACTAATGCAACATAGCTAGCTTGAAATATCAATGAAGTGTTTGGGAAGGATGTGGCTACTGAATACACAGTGTGCTGATGGTTTGAGAAGTTCCTTTCTGGTGAATTTAATCTTGAAAATGAGCCACCTGGGCCACCTGAGACCAAGGTAAATAATGACGAGCTGTAAGCTGTAGTGGGAAGTAAATCCTACGTTTGAATTAGCAACAAGGCTTGATGTTACTATTCCAGCAATATTGGACCATTTGAAACAAATGGGCAAGGTAAAAAAGCTGGATAGGTGGGTACCGCATGAATTAAATGAGCATCAGAAGAGAAATCGTCTTGACGCTTGCCTTTCTTTGCTGTTGCGATATAAAGGCAAACCATGTCTACCCCGTATTGTTATGTGTGATGAAAAATGGATTCTTTTTGACAGTCGCCATTGTTCGGCACAATGGTTGGATAAAGATGAAGTGCTGAAACACAGTCCAAAACAAATATTCATCAAAAAAAGCTAATGGTGTCTGTTTGGTGGTCCAACCCTGGTATCATCTACTAGAGCTTTGTGAAACCCCATCAATCTATTACAGTGGATGTCTACTGCAACCAACTGGATAAATGATGAGGATGGTTGTGATTAAGCAGCCAAGATTGGTCAATAGAGACAGGCCAATCCTCTTGCAAGACCACATGTTACAAAAAACAATGCTGCTCAAACTACAGAAGCTGGACTTGGAAACTCTCTGTCATCCACCGTATTCACCAGACTTTGAACCAACTGACTACCACTTCTTCGAGGTGTTGGACTATTTCTTGCAAAGAAAAATATTTAACTCTCAACAAGTTGTGGAAAACACCTTTTATGATTTCATTGCCACTCACTCTACAAGCTTCTTCACTGCTGGCATAAGCAAGTTACCGATAAGATGGCAAAACTGTGTTGATAGTTTAGGCACATAGTTTGATTAATTGTATTGCTTATTGTTTGAGATATAATAAACTACACTTTTGATTTGAAATCAGATATTTCATATCTAATGACCTAACACCTTCAAGATCCCTCTTTCTGTCTTCCCATTGTCCACATTTGCACCTGAGTTTAGGGCCTCCCTACTTTTAGCTGGGCTATTGGACCTTCTCACAAATGATTTTTTTACCCCTTCTTATTCCTATCCAATGCGTACTTTGCTCCCAGATTATTTTCGTGTAGTTCTGCCTAAATTAGTCTCTGCTCTTAAAGAGCTCAAAGCCCAATGGCAGAGATGGTCATGTATACTAAAAATTATGACAAAATATTAGGTAGGCTATATAATATTTCTCTGCTTTGAGCCCTACAGGCACTTTGCTTTTATACCCTTGATGGCTCTCAGCATGCTCTGATTGTACAGTCCTAACATTCATTACAGTTGCCTCTGGGGCCACTCCTGAATTGGAAAGGATGTATATAAGACAGAGGTATAGGAGTTCCCACAAACAGATCAATTGGAACAATTCTGTTTTTGTTAGATATACATAAAATTTTCATTTAAAAAAAGGGTGATTCTGAGATAGGATCAAGATGGCTGACTAGTCACAAGAAGTATGTACCTCTTCCACACAAAGGAACCAGAATAAGCAGATTCTTACATTTCAAGCAGATTGTCTAGGACAGAATGCTAGGATTCACCAGCAAAGTGGCAGGAGGCATCAAAAGTGGGTAAGGTTCAGGGCAACTTGGCTAAGAGCTACAAAAAGTCCTGGACGTGGGCAACCAGTAAGGGAGAAGTTCCCAGGGGTCCACACTCCAAGACGAGCTTTTATGATCTTGGCTACAAGAGAACCTCCTGAACCGAGCAGGTTTGGGGCCTAACATAGGGAGCTTCTTGGAGACTGCAGAGATGTTGCCCCAGAAAGGGAATCCACACAGGATCCCATAGGCATCGAGCCCAGAGCAGCTTGAGCTGGGCGCCATTCTCAGAGTCTAGAACAGAAAACTGCAGGTGTGTCTACAGACACCGTGCAGCTCTGAGGAGGGACAGAGGAGTCCAGGTGCTCCTGTGCACCCCTAGGAAGGTCCCTACAGCCCTGCTGTGGGTTGCTATTGAGCCTGAGATGTGAACGGACAGCATTTTCCAGTTTCTTATCCACAATCTTTGTCTGAGCAGGGACTCAGCCTTTCTGGATGCATGCCCAATGTACTATTTGGAGATTGGCTAGGGAGGGGTGGGGAAACCAGGATTTCAAACATACATTTGGGACAGTATCTACCATCCTGCAGCTGGCTGCTGTGAGACTGAGTCTCCAGCAAACTGTACTTCCCACAATTTCCTGCTAACACAGCCTGCTGAGAAAGGTCCCACCCTCGCTGGACCCAGGCCCAAGGTGCCATTTTGGGAGTTTAAAGCTGGGCAGCACCCTGCCCTCAGGCTGAGTTTAGGCAGCTGCATCTCCACCCAGCTGAGGAGGGATAGGGCAGGCCAAGCTCTACTATATACATCTAGGACAATTCCCACCACCCTGCTAATGGGCTCCTGTGAGACTGAGATGCAAGCAGATTGAACTTCCCATAGTTTCTTGCCCATGCCACTCACCTGAAAGGGGTCCTGCCCTCTTTGATTGCAAACCCATAGCCAGTGCCATTTTGAGAGTTTAACGCTGGGCCCCGCCTTGCCCTCAGGCCAAGTTCAAGATGATAAGGCTGTCAAGGGACAGGGGAGACCAAGCTCCCCAAAGCACATTTAGGAATATACCCACCTCCCTGTTACAGGCAGTTGTGGGACTGGAGACTAGCCTGCCCAATCCATTGCAGCTACCGGTAACACCAATACGGATCACTTGGGTCCTAGCGGGTGGCTCTACCACCGCTACTGCCACCTTCCACATCACACCAGCTGCTCAGGGGCCTGAGAACCCACCCATATGCCCAACTCTCTGCTCTAAATACTAGTTTCTGAGCAAGCTACCTGAAGGCCAAAGAATTAGCCCCAGGACACACTAACACTGCAGCCAGTGTAAACTGTTCTGCCCACTGCTCAGGCATACTCAGCCCACTGCTGCCACAATTAGGGCCTGAAGACTGACTTGGCTGGTGTTCATGTCCCTAGCAAAATGTCACCACAGCCTCAAGTAATAACTGTACCCTAAGCCACCAAGGAAATCACAGAAATCACTGACCCTGTGTACTTCCTAAGAAATCATACAAAGATCACACTACTGCAGGCACTCAAAATGAAAGCCAAAGTGTCCTAGTCAACCAACAACATACATACTTCTTCAGGAAAAAAATTCTCCTCTTCAAAAGCAATTTAAAAAAATCAGAACAAGTGACTGCTACATCACATGCACAGATATAAATAGAAGGATATAGGAAACAAGAAAAAGGAAATATTAATATGACAACCAAAGGACCACAACAATTGTCCAGCAACAGATCCCAAGCTAAAAGAGTTCTTTGTTATGACAGATACAGACTTCCAAATATTGATTCTAAAGAAGCTAAAAGAGATATAAGAGAAATCTGAAAACCAATATAAAGAAATCAGAAAATCAATTCAGGACATGAATGAGAAATTTACCAAGGAGAGAGATGGCTTAAAAAAAGAAACCAAACAAAAATTTTGGAGCCAAAAAATTCATTGAAAGAAATACAAAACACATTCAAAAGCTACAAAAACAGACTAGATCAAGCAGCAGAAAGAATCTCAGAACTTGAAGACAGGTCTTTTGAAATAATCCAGTCAGACAAAAATAAGGAAAAAAGAATAAAAAAGAATGAGCAAAGCCTTTGAGACATATCAGACTAAATAAAGTGACCAAACTTATGAATTATTGGTTTTCCCCAGGAGGAAGAGAGATCAAAACGTTTTGACAACCTATTTAAGGAAATAATCAATGAAAACTTTCCAGGAATAGCAAAAGAGTTAGACATTCAGATACAAGAGACCCAATAACCCTCAGGCAAATTACACTGCAAAACAGACTTCTCCATGGCATTTTATAATTGGAATGACTAAAGTCAAAGTGAAAGAAAGAATTTTAAAATTAGCAGTACAAAAGTATCCAGTCACCTATAAAGGAAACCCCATCAAACTAACAGCAGACTTCTCAGCAGAAACCTCACAGCCCAGAGAGAATAGGATGGTATTTTTCAAAATGCTGAAAGAAAAAAACTGTCAGACGAGAATTTTATATACTGCCAGAATAAGCTTCATAGATGAAGAAGAAATAGTCTCTTCCAGACAAGTAAATGTTGAGAGAATACATCACCACTAGACCTACCCTACAGGAAATGCTCAAATGTGTCTTAAACATGCAAACGAAAGCTCAATATTCATTATCATGAAGACACATGAAAATATAAAACTCAAAAAACAAAACAACCCCCCCCCACCCAGCCATGAGATACCACCCTACCCGTGTCAAAATGGCCAATATTCTTTCTTTCTCTTTTTCCCCCAATACTGATAAGGGCAAGAAGGACCATCATGAAAAAGCCAAAAAATAGTACATGTTGGTACACATGTGTTGAAAAAGGAACACTTACACACTGTTGGTGGGAATGTAAACTAGAACAACCTCTGTGGAGATCGGTATGGAGGTTTGTCAAAAAACTAGGTAGATCTACCATTTGATCCTGCAATCCTACTACTGGGTATCTACCCAGAGGTAAAGAAATCGTTTTATCAAAAACATACTTGCATTTGTATGTTTATGGCAGCATAATTCACATTTGCAAAGATATAAAACCAAACTAAGTGCCCATCAACTGATGAGTGGATAAAAGAAATGTGGTATATATATGTAAGATATACCATGGACTACTACTCAACAATAAGAAAGAATGAAATAATGTCTTTTGCAGCAACTTGGATGGAACTGGAGGCCATTATCCTAAGTGAAGTAACTTGGGAACAGAAAAATAAATGTCACATATTCTCATTTATAAGTGGGAGCTGAACTATGGCTATACAGGGCACACAGAGTGGTATAATGGACATTGGAAACTCAAAAAGAGTGAGGGTAGAAGGGGATGAGTGATGAAAAATTGGGTACAATGTACACCATTCAGGTGATGGGCACACTAAAAGCCCACACTTCCCCATGATACGATATACACATATAATCTAACTTGTACCCCCTAAATCTATTAAAATAAAAAAAAAGAAAAAAAGAGGTGATTCCACTGCTAAAAACAAAAAGCTTAAAAACAACTGCTTTATTTATAATTTCTATTAGAGTTACCTATGTGATTAACCAATCATCTCTCTCCATTGGACTGTAAACCTCTACATGACAGAGATTGTGATTTATATAGCTTTGTGCCTCCTGTAGTGCCTACCATACAGTAGGTAGTAAAAAAATGTATTGAAAGAAGTTTTTGCTTCCACGTACTGCCAATGGTCAATAGCTACATTCTGCAATCTGCAAGCACTGAAATAACACTTTTGTTCTCATCAGAATGCAGACATTTGGAAATGTTCAAACATAGAGTTTTGAAAAGTTCAAGAAGGTTTATTGAGCACATAAATGCACAATGTACTGTGCTAGTTAATGTAACAGAAATGGAACAGCAAAAGAATGGTCTAAAGGTAGACTATCAAGAATTTTTGGTAATACAAAATTCAAGGAAGAAAAAGTTTAAAGGAGAAGAAAGTGATCACGAATTTTAAACATGAACAATGTTTGAAATGGAATGAGGACTGCAATAAAGATCTTAGATTTAAACAAGTTTCTTCCAGGGGTACTGTCAGGATGGATGCTTGTTTCAAAAGTTAAAGAATAAACCACATACCGAGAAGTTTGACAATAGGAAGAAAGAGAAATGGAGCAACAGCTATAAAGGATAATATATGTGAAGCTCTTTGTCCAGTAAATAATAAAAAAATAGCTTATGTTTCATGTCAGAAAGAGTGGCAAAGGAAAAATCAAGGGCAGGGAGGAAATATTTATCATTGAAAGGGACGTTATGAATTCAAAAGAAATGGGAATCAAGGTTTTACAATGTTTATCAATAAAAGAGATGATTATGGAAGCACAAAGTGTACTGAAGAAGTAACAGGGTTTTTAAAAATACAGTTTCATATTTAATACTTTGTAATAGATTAATAGTTCCTACCTTCACCACTCTCCATGCCTTCTACAAAAATCCCCCCACATTGGGGAAGAATCCAGTATCGTCGTCTGTAACGATCCTGGCCGAACATCATCGAACGTAACGAGTGAGAAGCATCAAAGAGCTTCCTTCTGTACTGACTCTGTTGCTGTTAAAAAATGGTACATATAATTAAGTTATGGATGTTAAATGCTTTAAAAATTAAAAGGAACTTTATAGTTACTATGCTTTTAGAATAGACAAGTTTCACTACTGAGACAAGACAGCAAAAGGGCTAAATTACATCCCTGACTTCAATTTCAGTAACATTTATAAAGACAGAAATTATTTTACGACAACTGGAATATTTTTGTTGCCATGGATTAAAAGGATAAGCTTTATTTTATCAGGTATCTTACAGTAAAACATGTTTTATACTTGATAATAAATAATGTGATCAGTATTTTACTGTATCAAAGCAAATTGGCTCAATTCTATTGATTACAGTATACAACAAATAATATTTATATTTATAATTGACCAAACCTGAATTTGCTTATATTTATACTCATGCTGTAAACTTACACAACACATGACAAAGTTTTGGGCTAGATCTGTGATAAATCTAATATTTATACAATACACAGGCATCTCATAATACTTATACAAATTCATTTTTTTCTTTATGAAAAGCTCATCTTAAATTTCACTAATGCTACTGAAATTTGGTTTTTAATGAGAAGCACATAAACATACACAGTTTATAAATCCAATGCAAATAAAATCCACAAATATACAAATGTAAAATAAAACCTAAGATGCTGAAACTATTACCATGAAATTCAACTGAACTTTTTGAGTAATTAATTTCAAGAAATAAAACTATGCCAGTATTGAAACTTTGTATTTATATGAAGAGCTGAAGAATGCAGAATGTTTGTCCATAGGCTCTAATTAAGTTCAACGTCATGTGTTAAGAGGCAGGCCTTTAACTTTGGCATCAAACTTTTAAGGTTTAATCATGAGAATATTTCTGGGACTCTTCATTTTAGCAACAAAAAAGCTTGTTTCTATTTAGCAGTCAGAAAAAAAACTAATTCCCCATGCAATGCAGATTTTTAAAACAGTACAAAAAGATGCAAACATTTATCTGAAAAGTGCTTACTTTACTCAGTTTTTCAATCTGTTTTTCTAGCTCTTCAACACTTGCTGCTTGGTCACCTTCATCCTATACATAAGAAAATACCGTATCATTTATCTGTTTTTCTGATTTATTTGACTAATCAATCAGCAAGTATTTAATGAATATCTCCTGTATGTAAAGTAGTAGGAGAGGCACTGAAGAAACAAATTTGAAGACCCAGTTCTTCTCTATAAGCTAATAATCTGGTAAGGAGATACAAAACATTACATTGAAAAAAGAAATACCTAAATAGTAGGAAGCTATAAAGACTTCAAAAGACATAGAGATTAAAAACCATGGAGTTCAGGGGAGGGTGAGATTACTTTTAGTGGAAATCTATACCAAGAGAAGCTATATGGAAGAAGTTATATTTTAATTAGCTACTAAAGAATAGTTAGAAATTTATCAATATGAGAAAAGAGGATAGGGCATTCCATAAAGAGTTTGATATATCTTGACATGAAAGGTGCATAAGGAGAGATAAGGTAGGAGATGAGGCAAGATGAGTTTTGGGCTAGATTATGAAGAGTTGTAAATGCTTGGCAATGAAAAATAATATGATCCTTTGAGGGAGGCTAAATATCAGAACTCTGCTTTACAAAATTAATCTGGCAACAGTTGTAAGATGGCCCGGAGCAGAGAAAGGTATAAAATGGGCTAAACCAGCTAATAACAGATTGCTGCAATGATTCAAGAGAAAGAGGAGATATGGGACTTACTAGGGTAAGAGAAAGAAAAATGGAAAAAAACAAATGAATGTAAGAGATATTACATAGTTATAGAACTGTTAAGTCCTGGCAACTCACGAGTTTGAGGCAAGGAGGTGTGGGGTAGATGATGGAAGGAGCAAATAATGACGTTAAGGTTTTAAATCTAGAAGACTGCAAAAATATTGCTACCATTAACTGAAGGGGCCATTTTTAGAGTGAAGAAGGTATATTCTGAACACATTTTGCTGTTAGAATATAAATAATCCCAAGCATACACAGTACTAATTTCATAATAGAAGGTTTGTATGTGATTGCATATAATTTTTCATCCTAAAATATGGAAATAGAAAACTACCCCCAAATTATATGTTATAGAGGGAAAGCATGAATAGAGAGCACATCGTCTTCTTTTGATCTTAGCTGCACTACTTGATAGATGCAAATTACTTAACTTTTCTAAGACTATTCCTTTATCTGTAAATTGGTGATAACATCCGTAACATTGAATTTTTGTGAGGACTAAATAAAAACAGATCTGAAAGCAACAGAGTCCCTTCCTTAATAAGAAGATGCAGTCACAGCTCAGTTTTTAAAAAAACAGAATTTGTGTTCGATGTTTACTTTCTATGGGCACTTTTAAAAAGCCACATTTCCACCAACCATTCACGAATATTTATTACTAGACCAGTATGGCTATCTACCCAATAAAATGAAATGAAAAGAAGTCCCCAACAGTGCTGTCATTATCTATCACTTATCCACTCCTTACCCAAATTTAGGAGAACAAGTTAGGAAGGTGTTTAGGCATATTATTTGTGCTAACAGTAACATAAGTTCTGTTTGGGATTAAAAGACAACAGACTCAACAAAAATTAAATCTTGACTCTCAAACATATATTTATATATTGATTCCAAAGTGATCTTTTGATCAGCAGGGCAAATGTTTGATAATCTGCCTGTGAAAAAAAATATAATTTAATCAACAAATATTTGAAGACATGAAATATTTGAAATAGCCAGATAACAGCCAAATAAATTAACAGTCATTTTTAAGACTTACAATAAGAAAGAAATAAAATGTCTACTAAAGTTTTATTTAAAGGAATTTTGGCTAATAGTATTTATAATTTTTAGAGTATGAAAGAATTTAAAAGACCAGAGAGAAAGGCAGCAGCAACAACAACAAAACTAAAAACACAGCATCTATCCCTGGCATGGTTCCCCACAGTTTCTCAATCAAAAAAGAAGGCCATTATATGTCCCGATGTGTCAGAGTTTAATTGTCCACAAAACCTCTTATATGCCAACTTGTGAAGTTAAAGCTCACATAGGTCTCAACGCAAATCTAAGTATCATAGGAAGACTCCATGTGTTGAAGGAATGAAGACTGAGGAGAGGGAATCATCTTTGAGACAAAGGTCTATGACTTAGTCAAGGGCAGCATCTTCTAATTGAAAGGGATCATACGGGTCTCAATGGAAAATTTCTCTGCAATCAATCCTTTAGGGAATTTAACTACCACCAATACTCTACCTACAACTTAATCAAGAGGACAAACCCATTTTTTGAGAGCAAATGTGCCTATCTTATCAATCAGTTCATTAAGTAGCCATTATATAGGTAATTGATAAGTGTCTGTCAGATCTTCATTATAAAGAATAATGCAAATCATTTAAAAGAAATGTTCATTTGGCTTCTTAGGTCCCAAAATACTTATTATTTTTAAAAGTTTTAAAATTGTTTCCTCATATTCATAACAAGATATACTTTGATGAAGAAATCCTACAATCTATTAAACTCTATAATTCAACACTCATAAAAAAGTAAAATACTAGTTTCTCCTCCAAGCAACATTAATAATGATTTTCAAATAGTGTATGTATAAAGAATAAAATGTATGGTGTGTTAATTCTCTGTTAAAAAAACGCCAGGTGAAACAAATCATTTCTGTAAATAAATTCTAGTTTAGTTGGATAACTACCCAGTAGAATACGCTGAAAACCCAATACAGAGTTGTCAAATTTATTAGAGTTGACACTTTAAAACAATTTATAATATTAAGTGCCAAAAGGGGATACTAATTCTGTGAAAAGGTGATTAATTTTGGTGAGAAAGAGTTAATTCCTGCTATGAAAACGACATCACTTGCAAAATGAAACAGACTGCTTATTAATGGCATTTTTTGTTTGGGTAATTACAATTCTGATACCTAAATTATACACCCTTCATATTATTTGTCATAGGATGAATGTATTAATATATGATCCGGTGGTTTCCAAAGTACAGCATTATGAAATAATTTATTTCTGTAAGGAAATTTCAGTGTAGTCTCATTTTTAGATTGGTATTCATAAAAGCTGTAAAGTAAATTCATTGCAATGAATTCTTGGATATGATACCAAAAGCACAGGAAATAAAAGCAAAAATAGACAAGTGGCACTATATCAAACTACAAAGCTTCTGCACAGCATAGGAAACAATTAACAGACCGAAAAGGCAACCTACAGAATGGGAGAAAATATCTGCAAACCATATATTTGATAAGGGGTTAATATCCAAAATATGTAAGGAACTCTTGCAACTCCATAGCAAAAACTAGGTAAACCAGTTAAAAAATGGGCAAAGAACCTGGACAGACATTTCTCTAGTAAAGATATACAAATGGCAAAGAGGTGTACAAAAATATATTCAACATCATTAAACAGGGAAATAAAAACCAAAACCACAGTGATATATCATCTCACGCCTGTTAGGATGGCTAGTATAAAAAAAGAAGAAGAAGAAGAACAAAGAAAGAAAACAAGTGTTGATGAGGATATGGAGAAACTGGACCCTTAATGTTAATGCACTGTTGGTAGGAATGTAAAAATGGTTAAACTACTATGGAAAACTGTATAAAGGCTCCTCAAAAATAAAAAAATAGAACTACCTGCAATATGATGCCATAATCCAATTTCCGGGTATTTATCCAAAAGAATTAAAATTAGGATCTTGAAGTATTTGCACTCTCATGTTCATTGCAGCATTATTCGCAATGGCCAGAGGGTGGAAGCAACCAAGTGTCCATGAACAGATGCATGGGTAAATAAAATGTGGTATATACGTACAATGGAATATTACTCAGTTTTAAAAAAGGAAATCCTGCCACATGCAACAAGAAGGATGAACCTTGAGGACATTATACTAAGTGAAATGACCCAGTCGCAGAAGGTTAATTTCTACATAATTCCAATTATGTGAAGTATCTAAAATAGTCAAACTCATAGAGACTAGAATGGGATAGAGATTAGATTAGTATACCCATACTATTAGATTAGTATACCCATACTATTCAATGGGTATAAAGTTTCAGGTATGCAAGATGAATAAGTTCTAGAGAGCTGCTGTAAAATGTCATGCCTACAGTTAACAATACTATACTGTACCCTTAAAAATTCATTAAGAGAGTGGATCTCATGCTAAATGTTCTTACCAAAATTAAACAAAAAAAGAGAAGTAAATTTCATGCTAGTAATTTTTATCATTCTGATATTAAAATGTAACATTGGGAGCGATAATTTATGAAAACATTTTGTATATGCTATTTTTACCTAAGAAAAAGAACTATGCAGCACATAATCTTACAAATTCTTCTACATTATTCAATCATAAATTTGATTCAATAACTTATCCCAATTAGGTACTGTTTTCACACATTTCGTCAATAAATTCATCCCTCTAAGCCTTCTTTCTTTATTTTTCTAGCAGTACTGAATTGATGCAAGAAAGACTTCTAGATTTCTTTAGTTAAACACTCCTGGCATTGAGGGCAGAAGAAATAGTTGAACGTATATTGTTTTCTTGAGTGCCATTATGCAGCCCTATCAATATTTCTAGCATTCTTTTCTGGTAAAAAGTGAACTTCCATCTTTTATACATGTCCATTTCCATGGTTTATGGTAGCTTTCCCTAAACATACACACACACAGACACACTCTCTATGACCTTGTTTTCTTCTGTTTGGCCTACTCTTCAAAGTTAGCTCCTTCATTTTGACTGAAACCCCTCCAATATCTTTAGAACCTTGTACCATTAATTATTCTATCTCTTTAATTTTAAATCTCCCTCTTTCATTTTATTGACTCTTTCCCTTGAACCAAAAATCATCCGAAGTCTTTCACATAAATCCTTGGTTCTTTGTCTTCCTCTAGGAACTAACTACCCTTTCTTCTGAGGCACAAGATGGTTGATTATTTATTTATTTATTTATTTACTTACTTACTTAGTTACTTACTTACAGAGTCTCACTCTCTTGCCTGGGTCGAGTGCCGTGGCGTCAGCCTAGCTCACAGCAACCTCAAACTCCTGGGCTCGAGCAATCCTACCGTCTCAGCCTCCCGAGTAGCTGGGACTACAGGCATGCACCACCATGCCCGGCTAATTTTTTTCTATATATATTTTTAGCTGTCCAATTAATTTCTTTCTATTTTTGGTAGAGACGGGGTCTCACTCTTGCTCAGGCTGGTCTCGAACTCCTGAGCTCAGAACGATCCGCCCGCCTTGGCCTCCCAGAGTGCTAGGATTACAGGCGTGAGCCACCGCGACAGGCCTATTTTTTTAAATATTAAAATTTTTTACCTAGAGCCACTCCCAAGAAGCCTCGAGCAAGTGGACTCCTCTTCTGAGGCACAAGATTTAAAACAGTCATCTTTACTTTCTCACTTTCTATTGTTATCAACCAATTACACAGCCTGGTATCTGCTCTCACTTCTCTAATAAAACTGTGTTGGCACTGGTTACCAGTGACCTCTATGTTGCCAAATCCAAGAAACACTTTCAGTCCTCATCACAGTAGACTACTATGCTGCTTTAACATTGTTTATCACTCCTTCCTTTTTGAAATGTTTGATTTTCTTGATTTTTGTTATTACTACACGTGTAATAAAATGACTTAACAGAGGAGGCCTGACTGCTATCCTTTGAAAGTCCTGCTTACAAAATTGGTTCTTGTCTGGCATATGGGAACTTGGATTTCAGGGGGGTTCCTCCACCCTAACTGTTAAGATTGGCTCACTAGACCTAAGGTATTTGTACTAACAAGGTGATTTATACTGAACACCTGCTTTTCGTCAGTGAGTCTGGACTTTTGGCACATGCTATGCAGAGGGTACCTACATAACCAGCCCTCAATAAAAAACCTGGGTGCTGAGTCTCTAATGAGCTTCCCTGGTAGACAACTTTTCACACATGCTGTCGAAATTTGTTGCGAGGGGAATTAAGCCCATCCTGAGTGACTCCACTGGGACAAGACTTGGAAGCTTGCACACGGTTTCCTCTGGACTTTGCCCCATATGTTCCTTAATGATTTTGCTTTGTTTGCTTTTACTGTAATAATTCATCACCATAAGCACAAGTATATGCTAAGTTCTGTGAATCATTCTAGTGAACCATTGAACTGGAGGAGGTTTTAGGGACCTCTGACCCATTACAGAAATCTCCTACCTCTCTGACTATTCCTTCTTGAGCAAGAAGCCTTGTGGGCTTCTGTTAAATACTAATGTTCCCCGGGGTTCAAACTTTGGTCCACTATTCTGTTCACTAAACCAATCCTCCTGTGCAGCCTCATCTACTTCATGATTTTAAAGTATCATCTATGTGCTAATAACTTTCAGATCTGTATTTCTAAGATTGAACTCTTCTTCAGGTTCCTAAATCCAACTGACTGCTGAACTTCTGCACAGGTACCTCAAACTCCACATGTTCAAAAATAAAACTATCATGGTTTTATGTCTTTAATTACTGTTCCCTTATCTACCCCTACCCCAACTTTTCATTTACTGTGTTCCTGATTTCCCTATCTTAGTTAATGGCAACAATAGCATGCAGTTTCCCAAGCCTGATAGCTAGAAATCAATCCTACCCTTCCACCAACCTACACAGTCCACCTTCAAATCCTGCCCGTTCTTCCTCCTAAATATTTATTACATTCTTTTGTCCTTCATCCCAGCTACCATAGTTCTAGTTTCTACCATTCACAACTCACTTAAACTATTGCAATACCTCTTGACTGATCTTTACACCTCTAATGTTGCCCTACCCCAATTCTATCTTCCACAAAGCTGGCAGAGTGAGTCACTCAATCGAGTCTGACCATGTTATTCCCTGCTTCTTATAACCCTGCAATGGCTACCTATTACTAAAAAAGCATAAAATCCTAGTTCATTGCTGTTATGTGTAAGACTCTCCAGTAACAGTGAGGCACTTGTAATTCCCTTAAAACACATCGTGGTTTCATGCTTCTGTGTCCTTGCTTGTGCCATTCCCTCTGCCTGGTATACTCTTCCCTAGATTTTTCCCCAGGTTAACATTCAGCCCAGCTTGTAGCTTCAGCTTTTGGGTCCTGAAACCCTTTGTGGGAGTTTATTCCACCAAAAGTCTAAATGCCTTTCCTTGGTACCTGCCTAGTCCATTGTAAACACCCCTCTCAAAGCAGTCGACACATTAACATATCACATTTTCTTTTTGTAAATCTTCCTCAGTAAGACTGTAAATTGAGAGGGGACTTTCAGTGTCTTATTCATCCTTGATTAAAAGTGCCTAGAACTAGAGAAATATAACTGGTGTTTGTTTGAGAAATATATCATTATCACTAAACCTGACAATACTTTTAAAGGCATGAAGCATTATACGAATGTAACACAGTATGTTAATAGAATTAAAGAGAATACCTGAAATTAAGAACCTGTATAGCTCTTCGGAGAATTCTCAAGTAATTATACACAAAAAGACACTTAACTTCTTTTGTTGAGTCTAAGTGCTTTTAATGTATAGGCATTTTATTTAATATTTACATAACCACAAAAAACTTACGAGATAAATATTATAATATTCATTTTTCAGATAAGAAACTGAGGCAAGTAAATGTCAAAACTGAATTCAAATCCAAATCCATTTGACTTCGAATTCTGTTTTTTAATATGTTATGCAGTTTTTGTTAAGTCTTAAAATCAACACTAATTTGATTACCTCATCTTCACAGATATCAGTCTTCTTTCCTTTTTTGTCTTCTTTATCTTCTTCATCCTCATCGTCTTCATCAGCTTGGTCATCACTATCATCATCATCATCATCATCATAGTCACTGTCTCCTCCCTTCCTTCTTCTTTTGCGTCCTGCAGTGGGTGTGCCCAACGGATGTTGCTCTTCTCCAAGATCAATGCCACCTGAAGTGTCTCTTTTGCCTGTTTTCTTAGCATGAATGATTCTGAGCCTTTAAATATTATAAAAAATGATGATATGGAATAAAATCCTTCTCTATATACTTTTTAAAAGAGTAAACCATGAGTTTCAAGCAAAAATACCATATAGTATTTCTTTTACGATAAGCAATACATCAATGGCAATAAAACTTAGAATTCAGGAAACTTAAGAAATATGTTTACATAAATTATAGAATATATTAACTTTCAAGAGTTATTCTGGATATGTCTTTGGAATTAGAATACATTTAAAAATACTATGAAAGCTGAAAAGATAAACTCTTAACAATGGCCAAGTGATAACTTCTGATCCTATGCTATCTGACTGAATAAATTTCAATTCAAATTACTGTAAAGAAACTATACGCTTAACACAGAAGTTGAGGAATTTTAGCATGATATTTCCTGGCAGGAAGATAATTTAGTCTTAATGTTGAATAAGTTTGGTTAGACTATGTAAAAAATTTTAATTAGAAAGCAATTTAAAAAAGCGGTAGTTCCAAACAGATTCTATTTATGATAAAAGTGACATGATAGCAACAACAATCTTAGAAAATGTGATTGCTTGACTTCTTTGAAAGAAAAGGAGAAAATGACTTTCTTCTAAGTATGAAGATATAAGCCCAATGAATTTCATTATATCTTTTGTCCATTGCAAATTCTGGCCCTGGGTTTTATTAATTTCATACCCCATCCTAATTAAGCGCTACCTTTTCTTTGGACAATTAAAGTTTAAATTCTATCTTTGCAATTCATTTGCTTTACTGGAATTTATACAAAAGAAAAACAGTAGTTTAATTTTAATAAAACAGGACTTACTTGCGGAGTTTACCTTCCACCACCCATTTATCTCTCCTCAAGTTTGACATATAATCAATGTTCTTGTCAATTTCGCTGCCAATGTAAAAATTTATTAAAAGATATAAATTAATCCATTTATGCAATGTATTAATTTGGAATGCAAACTAATGCATTTTTGGTAAGTAAAAATGATACAATTTTGTGTGTATATAGACATATATGTATGTGTTTACATATGTATGCACATATATGTTGAAAAGTGATAGTTTCTTCATTGGATACAACATTATTATTAGAAAATTCACTTTGGTTTCTACCTTAAACTATTCACCAATTGCCTTAGAAAGAGAGCATTCCAAGTTTTGTTGCATACACTTAAGATATGATAATTTCCAAAATTAAAACAGGAAATCAGAACATATTAATACATGTATATTTACGTAGGTGCACATATATACATATGTACATATAAAATCTATCTGAGTGTGTGTATATAAATGTCCAAACAAATTAAGAATATTATGACATCTGGTGATAGTAATAAGTCAAAGAGGGTACTTTTTTCTTCTAAGGTAAAAACCATGGTGTATCATTTACATTGAATTTGTATGTGTGTGTGAGTGTGATAAACAATTGCCACTCAGCATTACTATTTGTTACCATGCTCATGCTTAATGAAATTATTCTTTCATGAAATTGTAAAACCTAAATATCATTACATTCTTTGGGATGATAGTCAATGAATAGCAAAAACAAATGAAAAATTATATTAATATAGTATCATAGCTAAGATATGGACAAAAAAACATAATGTCCAACAATGGTAGAAATGCTTGGCTTTGAATAGTCAGACTGATCCTTTTTTCTAGAAGGGTAAAGGACTAAAAGTGATATAATTAAAATCTATAAAATAACAAATAGCAAGGATAAGATGAACACGAATTTGTTCTCAAACCTTGAAAGACTAGAGTACATGTTGGTATTAGTATTAATGTTTCACTAGTAACAAGTACTAGAGTAGAGGACTTACTTTGACTCTTAAATGAGATAAGGTACTTTTTAAAAAAGGACAAATTAATATATTGATAAACTAATAATCTAAGGTTATACTAGCATATAACAAAACAAACACTGGCTGGATAATTCTATCAATGGCTACTAAAGAAAATCAGGAAGTCATCTGTCCTCAAAAGATGTTAAGGAAAGAAAAATTCTGGATCCCTCTGATGGTGCTAAATTCTGGCACCATAGCAAGAAAAAAACATGAAAAATTTCTAGTATATAAAGAATTAACAAAATTATTAAATAAAACAGGTGACAAAGACTAAAAGTTACATATATACAGTATGATCCAATTTTTTCCCCAATAGATCACAAAGAAATTACATTAATATATGATTAGTGGCCATCTCTAAATAGTATAATTTTAATTTTCTTTGTGTTAGTCTGTAACTTCCAAATTTTATATAATCAATTTGTAATACTTTGTGATTAGACAAAATTAAAACAGAAAAGAATAACAGAAAAGTCTGGGTATATTCTTACCTCACCACACTCTTGCTGCATGCCAATTCATTGATCAGGAAAGCCAGGACTGAGGCTTTCTGTGCTGGAGTATGAGCCTGAAAAGCTTTGGTCTTTAGGCTTTCAGTAAGCTCAGTTTGTCCACAGTGGGCTTCCATAAAAATCTGCAAAATCTCGGAAACATTGTCTCGATTCACACCAACATTCAGTAAATGTTCTCCAAGAGCTGTTTTGGCCTATAAAAATTTGGCATTTTTATCGGTATTGATCACAGCCATTCAGAACATAAAAACAGTAAGATTAAAAATGCATGTATTACATGTTCTAGATATTACTGAAAAGGGCTTTATTCACTTTTTTTTTTTTTTTTTTGAGACAGGGTCTTGCTCTGTTGCCTGGCCAGAGAGCAGTGGTGTCATGATAGCTCACTGCAACCTCAAATTCCTGGACTCAAGCAATCCTCCTGCCTCAGCCTCCTGAGTAGCTGGGACTACAGGTGTGCGCCACCACACCCAGCTAAAACTTTATTCACATTTTTGATGAAGTAGACATAAAAATAGGCAATAGATAACAGACAAATATTCAAGTACTTATACTTTTCTACTCCCTCTCCAAACCATTGGTTTAATGTCATGCAGGGAGAAGATTATGTATACTTATGGGTAGCAGAAGTTTTAAATCATCTATCAAGCCTTCTCTGACTATAAAAACTATCCCAAGCTTTCTCCCAGATTTATCTAGACAATTTATTAGTCATGGTAGGGTGGTGAGGTTTAAAAGCGTTATTATTGTGCTTTCTAGCTTTACAGTCTCATAGGTTTTACTGCTTGGTAAACTGAAAAAATAGGGAGATGGAGGAAAAACGAACAGGTGTATCTGGAAGCTTCTCTCTCTCTGATATTATGTAGAAGAACAAAGCTAACTGGAATGTGTATCTTAACTGGAACTAAGATAAAGTAGAACTTATTGAGTATCCACTGAACAGCACAGAGTCTTAACATCCTGGTCTGTAGGTGCCTTGATTAGCCTCAGTTATTCGCAGAGATTAAGAGAAAACAAAGTATAATTTCAGGAGGCATAAACAAGTTCTAACTGCCTTATGAATTACGAATTCTCTGTTTTTGATGAATACCACTTGGGTATTGCCTTAAATCAACTTAGTCTTTGCCTATAAGCTAGAGGAAAAAAGAGTGATTTCAGAATGGTTTATATTCTTTAAGGTTTATAACCAGGTTTTTCTGTTTGTACCAAATATTAATATAACTTGATGCAAGTTTACATTTAACTTTGTGAGACATTACGTGGAAAATTAGATGCGTCTACACAATCTTCTGCTAATATGCTAACAGCTAGCTATCAATGCACTGATAGTACAATTTTTAAAAAATTTTTTATATATTTTTTTTTTACCTTGTATCCTGTAATTAGACCTGGATCACATACAGCAGCTGAGAGGAGCCTCACAAGCAAGTCTTGTACTTCACCCATGCTGTCCCCTATATTTAGCAATCCCTCTTGAAGAACACTCAGGTTTGGAACATCAATATTCACATCAAAGCCCAAAACTTTACCAAAGTTTCGTAAGAACTGCACCACCATGAGACAGTCTGAAAATGTACTTCCAGAGAGAACAAGTCCTGGAATACGAGGCAAATCTGGCAAAGGCTGAAAATGAAAGAATACATAAATAAGACAAAAAAAAAAACTTAAAAAATTTAAAGGACATGAGTTTGTATCTTTTGAAATAAAAAAAACTGCTATCTTTTTTTCTTGAATATTGTACCAGTGGTTTTCCCTTTGGATGGTAAATTCCCTGGAGGCATTTCTGTAACCTCCATGGTACTAACCATAGTATCTTGAATGCAAATAACCATCAGTAAATTTTGGTTGAATTCAATATGAACTGAGATCTCTGTAAAAGAGACATTAATTTTAATTAACTTACATGCTGATAATACATGGATTATACAACTGGAGCAAAAATTAAATAACAAGAAATAAATATTTCAAAAGTACTTTACCAGGGACATATGTAGTAGGGGCATGTGTACTGATTTCTTTTAATGACGGAGACATTTAAAATTCAAATCAAATTCACAGAAGCTCTACTTTTTTGGTAGCTCAAAAACTAACAGCAGGCATCCGTGGGCTCTATGGCTGGCTATGTATGGCTAATAAATGCAGATAAATTCCTAGGTCCACGTGACCAGAATCCATGACCCTGAACATAAACCCACTTACAATGTAACTTTAGGTTTCCCTATATTTAGCAAGTATAAGTTTCAGGGTTAAAATTAGTAAGCTGTCTCTGTTGCTACTTCTCAAATATGCTCATATATTAACATTTTAATGACTAAGTTGTAGTACCAGTTGTCATAGACATTTTAAAAATTCAATAAATAGGTAATCTAAATTAAAAACATTTTTGTCCATGAATGTGATTCAAAAAAAGTACTTTAAATTTTAATTGGAAAAAAGTGACTTATAAATATTTCTATTATCTGAATTGGTGGTCCCTTATTCAAAAATGTTTCTCCACCCTGCACTTACAAAAATAATTAACCAAAGATTTTTTCTATCAATATTGTGTAGAAACTCAAAACTATGGCTAATAGCTGATGCCATATAAATCTTTTATATTCCACTTGAAAACCAGTTAATTTGAAGTCTCCCTTTTTCTCAAACCAGGTAAGACATACATATTTCCATATAATTCTAAAAATTCATATAATAAATCTAATGTATAGCTTTAAATGGACTTATATATTTGATATAGTACATATGAATTTAAATAAAAATAAAAGATGCAAGAAAAATAAAGCTTACTTAGGATTTAAAAAACTTGCTATGAACTTATTAAATATGTTAATTAATTTATATACCTATTCTCTGCTTAAGGAAATTTAAGCATCCAAATGATAAGAACTAGTAAGTATTCTTTCATTTTTATGTAGAAGCATTTATGCTAAGTAAATAAATAGAATATTAATATAATTCAATCTTTACTAGGGTATTAAAAGTTAAAGCACTTTAGAAAAGAACTTATATAAATCAAGAGACAATCATTTTTGTGTATAAGATGATTATGACATATAAGTAAACAGAGATGCTACTGACCAAGTATAATAATATATTATGGGACAGTATTATAGAGATGATATGCATTATTGATATAACTATAGTCAAAACATAATTGATTTCTACTCAAAAGTATATGAAATCATGTCAGTTGCCAAGATCTTTGCCATCTTTGTAAATTTCTACTTTTATATATTTTAGCAACAATACTTGTCTGTGAAGTACCATGGAAGAGAAAACACATGAGATGCTTTGGTTAGACGTAGCTTCTTAGCTTCCAGGATGATAAACATAATGAACTCTAAAGTGTAACAAACTGGGGTTTGAATCTAAATTGCCATTAAAATCTTGGGCAAATTCCTTAACCTCTTTGTGTCTCAGTTTTCTCATCTGTAAATGGGAATGAATAACAATTCCACAGGATTGTGTTGAGGATTAGAATTCATATAAGTGCTTTGCACAGTGCCTGTCATAGAGTAAACATGCTCAGTAAAGACTAACTACCACTACTAAAGCATTGAAGGCAGTTATAGATTATAAATCCTAATTTATTTAAACATATATGAGGAAATGGGGAGGAGTCAGATCTTTCTGTGCCTGAACACCTGGAAAGGACTGAAAGAAACATGAAAATCCTATCTACTTCTATAATTCTTCTTTGTAGATTTCTGCAGTATTTCTACTTAAATTTAAAAGGTGTGGAATGTTCCGCTTACATATTAAGAATTGCCATTATCAGCACAGGAGCTCCAGAGAGGTTTGTTGGTGGAGAAGTAAATTGATCTAGACTTGGAATTTCATTGCTCTAGTTGAGAGGCTTTGATAATGGCAGCTCTGGCAAAGGAATCAGGTGAGAAAACTGGAAATATTAAACTTATTAATGAAATGGCTTACATGCTGTATAAATTACCTTTTGGTCTGCTAAGCACATGTCTTCATTAGGCTTCTTTAGTTCCTTTGCCATTTCTAATTCTAATCTTCGTTGCTCTAGTTTACGCTCTTTATTTAATCTTTTCTCATCGCGTTTTTCTTGCTTCAATCGTTCTTTTTCCTTAAAAAGAAAATCATGTCCACATATTCTCCTTAATCATTATACATGTTTGAAAAAACTAGTTAAAATTTTTAAAAGTGATTAAAGTGTTATTATTTCCATGAACAGAATTCTCTTAGGAAGTTTACGAATAAACTTAGAATTACATAGAAACAATGACTTATTTTGCTTTTTATTATTTTTACTCTTTGAATTTCAAAAAATTTTATGACTGTATATTTAATATTAGATTCAACCCAAACTATTCTATTTTTCGAAATTTGTTCAATCCTTTGCCAAGTTACGAGAATAAAATACTTATTAATAAAAGAAGGCACATAAAAGGCACATGGGCAACTACATATTTATAAAATAAAGTTAACTAGTATTAACAAAAGTTTTTGTGTGTCTCCAGGAAGCAAAGGAGGATTTACAGCAGGAAAGTGGAAGTAACATGTTTGAATTTGCAAAGCAGTTCTTTCAAAGTGAATTAGTTAGTCTTAAGATTGTACCAGTGGTGAAAGAAAAATATTATTCATCACCATAAATAACACTTAAGAGAATGTAAAACGGGTTCTGAAGGCAACTGCAAAAGCATTCAAAAATGTTTTGGTAATGGCCACAACGGGGAAATAATCCTCCTGTCTCCCTGTTGTAGGGAATGACTTTCTATAAGAAGAGATTTTCTATTATAATACAATTACCATTACTTTATTGTCATATAATCTCAAATAAAATTCTCATTTATTTAGAGGAGAAAGTACAATCATCAAGTAATTCTACCTACTACCTCACACATCCTACATACTGCTGATGGGTTTACTTTTGTAAGGATGATCATATCTCTTCCTTGATTAAAAATCTTGCAATTTTCCACCAAAATAAGGTCTAAGTCCTTACTTCTGAATTTGACTTTCTTCTTTTCCAACCTTATCTCTCACTTTTATATTCTGTGTAGATGCAGAATTTGCTATTCCTGATGAACACTTGTTTCCTTATCTCCTTATATTGGTTCATTCCATTTAAGAAGTTCATTACTCCCATCTTTTTTTTTTTTTTTTTAATTATTTTTTGAGCCAGGGTCTCACTCTGTTGCCCAGGCTGGAGTACAGTGGTATGATAATAGCTCACTATAACCTTCAACTTCTGGGCACAAATGATCCTTTTGCCTCAGCCTCCCAAGAAGCTAGGACTACAGGCATGTGCCACCAGGCCTGGCTAATTGTTTTATCTTTTGTAGAGATGGGGTCTTGCTATGTTACCCAGACTAGTCTTGAACTCCTGGCTTCAAGTGATCCTGATTCAGCCTTCCAAAGTGCTGGGATTACAGGCATGAACAACCACACGCAGCCCCTATTACTAATTTCTATTTATTCTCATAGCTCTTAACTATAATTTTCACATAACACTTACTGCTTTCTGTACTGTATTAGTATTAAATATTTGTACCCATATCCTAACCATCTTCATTTCAATTACCACGGGTAGGTAAGCACCCAACTGCTGTGGGAGGGAAAGGCCAAGAGGGAGAAAAAGAGAAGTGGGGAAGGAAATGTAGCCAGAGGGAAAGTATATTGTGTTTAAAAATTTCTGGAAGTTTCCAGACTAAGGGTAGTTTGCAGGTTGAGTAGTTGCTGACTATTATGATAGAGAGCCAGAAGCCACATCACAAGGGCCTTTTTATATGAAATGCACAAGTTAACTTGTTCATTTTTAATCTGCCTCTGAATTTCTGGGTTACTGATTCACGCAAACATTTGGGAGGACAAGTAATAAGGAAACTTTTGAAGATTGTTGACACCAAAAAAGTTGTACAATTAATTTTATTAATTATAAACTAAAAAGCAGTTTCTGAGCTTTTAATGACATGAAATATACACACCAGTAACATTCCTACAATGCAGGTAGAGATTTTCAAATCAAATTATCAGGTTAAAAGTTCGAAGTACTCTTACTACTAACTCTTACAGAAGGGTAGTAGAATCATTGGTAGAACAATTTTTTTCCCTAGAATTGGATTTCCAATTCTTAGACACGTGAAATGTTGTTCTAAGATCTTTCACAAAAGAAGGAAAGATTTAAATTTTTGGTTCCTCACAGGATAATGAATTAGGATCACCAGCAGAAATAAGCATATTAAATATCTCTTATAGATTTCAAAGTAGCTGGTGTAAAGTTTTCTACTACAGTCATGTGCTACATAATGACATTTTGGTCAATGATGAACCACCTATACAATGGTGGCTATACCATATAGCCTAGGTGTGTAATAGGTTACACTATCTAGGTTTGTGTAAGAACACACTGTGATGCTTGCATAGTGATGAAACTGCCTAACAATGCATTTCTCAGGACATATCCACATCATTGAGCAACACTGTATATGGGACTAACCTAGACTTAATAATGTTCACAACAGCAATTGTAAGTGTAATAATTGAGACTACTCTACTAATCACTAAGATTGTTGACAACAGTTACCACTTCCTTTCAAAAAGAGAGAAAGAGCCCATGTGACAAATGAACTTTTCACTGTGCCAGTTTCCCATTGGTAGTGATCCTGGGGGCACCTACACATGTCATAGATACATGGGCAATGAGGTAGAGTGCATTGAATGCCATGAGATAAATATGGATTACATTCTTGGACTATGAATTTTACCAGGTGATATGCAACATTTTTTTCCAATGAAAAAAGCATGGCTATAATATTGGAATAGAATGCAAAGGTCACACTAATATTTAGGATAAAATGGAGATTTCCAAGAAATCTTAGCAATTTATGGGGCCTTTATTAGTTAAAGACAAGCATCCATTCTTGTCTACTGTTAGGAGTACTTTAATGGAAATATGGAGCCTCTCAATTTAGTATGAATGGTTTAGAACTAATATAAATTCCGTGGTTCTGGTACAAGATGGCTCTCAAAGAATCAGAGCTCCCAGGGTACCCTCAACCACCAACTAAAATTTAGGATGGCATATAAAGCCAGTCACAATCTAGCCCCACACAAGTTCTAGTATCATATCTCATGATTCTCAGTGTATTTCCCACACTCCAGCCACACTGTGTGACACAGTTGTGTGGAGAAGCCAGCTTATAGCCCTTCTGAAGTTAATGCATGGATGGCGATGATGAAACAGCAAAGCCAGGATGGGTGTGCACACAGGTTAAAACTGGCTAAACCCCTTCCTGCGACTCATTCCCTGGTTCTGTTTAATCACAGCATTGTACCTTTGTATATACTACATGCTCTACCCGGAATCCGTATAATGCCTGTTTTTTTTTTATTCTTCCCACACTACTTCAAGCATTTTAATACTTCTCATGTTTCAGCTTTCATATAACTCAGTATAGCATTTATTGCATTGTGTAACAATTGTCTATTTAAAGTTGATCTCTTCCAATTGAGTGTGAGCTTCTTCTAGAAGGCAGAGGAACTAACTTATTCACCTGTTTTTTCATGGACCTATTCAGTTCCTGGCAGTACAATTTGCAGGACACCTCAAGAAAGTTTTTAATGATTTTATCTTTCCCTGACTCTCAAGCCTGTATCAGTTCAACTCTGCTCTCTCACTAATCTCCTTGATCTAAATATTTTCTTATTTCCAACTATAATAGTTATCATATGACTAATGAATATATTCAGTATGCCATGGTATGTAAAAATTATTTATTTAAGCATTTATTAATTTGCTGAATGACTAATTCTTCCAATGACACAAAAATAAAGATAGGGTAACATTTGAACCATTCATTAAACATATATAATAGGCAATTTTTTCTTTACTTTTTATATTTCATTCTGTGGACAAACATAACTGATGTCTTCCATTTTCAGTTTTATACAAACTTTAAATCCAAAAGTGGAGTTCAATATATTTATTAATCTTTAGATTACATTTAGAAATTTTAAAGTATCTAAAATATATTTCTAATATCTACTCCAACATTAACTTCTTAGCCACTTTAATGGCACACATTGTGATTTAATATGCTTGCAAATAGACCTCCTCGTAAAAATTAAACAGACTTCTTATTATCTGACAATTTTTTCCAGAATCTAAAGTTTGAAGTGGCAGTGCTACTGTAGGCCAAATTTGAAGATGTGGAAATTTGAGTACTTTTTCTCTTCTAGACTTAGCATAATACTTGGAAATGTAATATACTTACATTACTTACCCACTTTTTACCTAAGCCTTTTCATGATGACTTAAGCTGCCGTATTTGATCTTACATCTAATTTCTGTAATATTATATTTTATTGCTATACCAAATATTAGGATTTCACAATAGAATATTCTGCTTTCACAAAGTCAGTTCACAACAGACTTTTGATTTATCAGAAATAATACTTATTTTACTTACCATAATGTGAAAGAAATATTAAAACATATTTTATGTAAATATTGGTTAAATTGCAGGGTAATAACTTGGACTGCCTACAATTGACTAAAAAATAGAGATCTAGCCAGGCGCGGTGGCTCACGCCTGTAATCCTAGCACTCTGGGAGGCCGAGGCGGGCGGATCCTCCTGAGCTCAGGAGTTCGAGACCAGCCTGAGCAAGAGCGAGACCCCGTCTCTACCAAAAATAGAAAGAAATTAATTGGACAGCTAAAAATATATAGGAAAAAGAAAAAAATTAGCCGGGCATGGTGGCGCATGCCTGTAGTCCCAGCTACTCGGGAGGCTGAGACGGTAGGATTGCTCGAGCCCAGGAGTTCGAGGTTGCTGTGAGCTAGGCTGAGGCCACGGCACTCGCCCCAGGCAAGAGAGTGAGACTCTGTCTCAAAAAAAAAAAAAAAAAAAAAACAACGACAACAAAATAGAGATCTAGAGTATATTTTAGATTGACCATAAGTAATTACAAATAAATTAGTATGCTTCATCCATATTTTTTGGTCTTCTTCCCCCTTCTTCCACCTACCTTTCCAGCTATAGAAATTCTTATAATAAATGTGGATTCTTGGATTATAAATCACTTATAACCAAACATCTTTTTTTATCCTAATTATAGTAATGGGATTTTCATATCAAAATTTTACTAATATTTAAGAAGTCAGTTAAAATTTCATTTCAAACATCTGCTGATAGCGAATGCATTACATTTAGATTATCCTAAAAAATCTAAAATATACAAGGTGAAAATGTAAACATCAATTTTTTACTCACATGAAAAGGTTATTTTAGGGACTCTAAAAGCATAAGTGAAAGTATTTCCAGAATTCTACAGAACAATAACAAATAAATGAATAAATTTATTCTACTTTGTTTAAAAACCAAACAATGAATGTGGTAGAATGACCTATTATTATAAAGTTTATAACTTATAAGACTGCAAAAGAGGTCATTTTTAAGAGATCAAGTTGCAAAGATGCCTATGGTTTTTGCATTTTATGATTCTACAGGGTCTCTTAGGTGTTTGTTCTGGGCATAATTAGGAGAATACATTTCTTTGACAGCAACTTGTACTCAAATTTAAAAGACATAAATATAATTTAAGAGACAGGTTTACCTCAGGGTGCTAGAAGAATAAAATTTTAAATAAGATTTATAATACAAGCCATTTATAGAAGGCAGATATAAAGAACAAAAACGATACTGATGTATGAGTCATATATTGAATATGAATAGAACAATCAGGTAATTTTTTAAAAAGGTCATATTATTTTTCCATTTTAATTTTACATAAAAATATGAAAATTAAATTTAAACAAAGGAAATAACTATGAGTCACATGATTAAAGAAATCCAAATGTACTTCTTATATTTTATAGGTATAAAATAATTCTATTTAAAAAGAATAAAACCTTCCGGTTATCATGTTTTCTTAAAACCCACCAAAGTATTACATAAAAAAATTCTGTACTTATATACAGAATAGCTATGGTTATATAAATGTCTCCTAAATTAAAATCAAAATTGTTAATAATTCTCGAGTCAGATAATCACAGATTTTAATATACTAAATTAATAACAATGCTTTCCAAAATCTTCTGTTATATGCCATTTAATATTCTATTGAATAGTTAATATGTAAAATAATTGACATTTTTTAAAGGCAATTTAATTTTAAAATTGAAATGAAGTACACCTGTATAAGTATTGCTTAAGTACATTTACAGTGTCTTTAACTGAAAAATGAGTTTGCTTTAAAAACTGTCTAGCTGTGCAATTCTACTTTTTATTTTCATTTTTCATTAAATAATAACATATAAACATAGGATTATGAAATATTCTTATGACTTGAATCATTGGGAGGCTATGCATTTTTTCCGCCTTCAATTTGTTTATTAGATGACTTCTGAAACCTAGACTACTCTCTTCTATTTTATGGTTTTATCTCCTAAAGTGCTGACAGTCATTCTGTGATCGATGCATGTTTAACAACCTTTTGTAGTTTATTGATCCTTGAGGAGACATACAAAAGACTCTGTTACAATTACTATGGTTGATTATTCAGTTAATATGAATAGAGTGATTATAAATTTGTGACTGGTATAGTCTGAAGTTTTTATAATTGAAACAGGAGATTTTGAGTTAAATGTTAATTTTCTCATGTTGCATAAACCAACCTATTTCTAGTGATTAGTAATAATGAAAGCAGATGTATTTCATATTACTTGAATAATACTAGGAAATAACAAGCCTTTTTTATTCATGAAGCTAAACGCTATTCTTTATTATATTACGAAAATGTTTATGAACTATGATGATATACTAATGGCCCTTTAAAATTAATATAACAATTAAGATAATTTACATAAATCTGAATTTTTAAATTATACATTTATATAGAGAAAAACTATAAAGATTAGATTTCTAAACTAGGGAACCAATGGAAACTTGGGATTTTTTTAGTGAAAAATATATTGAGGTAATACCAAATCAAAAAGATTGGTGTAGTATATACAAAAGAATCACACAAGTGGTATTTGTGTTACCTCCTTACTTTGGTGGATGGGGGAGTTTCTTAGAATAATTTCAGATGTTATAGGAGATTTTCAACTAACAAGGTGAAAACAATTTGCTTTTATAACCTCATTCTTTAAATATTAGTCATAACATTTGTATTTTTGTTATCCTATTTTTCTTTCTTCCCAATCTAATAATTAAAGATCTAAAGGTATTAAAGTTTAGAATCGAGAGTTACACATAACCCAATTCAGAATTTTGAGCTGTCTCTACCTAAATGTCATTGGGCCTTCATTTTATAGTACAGTTTATTCTTTAACTAGTTAATAATGAAAAAATTAAAGTTTGGGCTACCTATTAGGAGGTAATGGGTGGCAGAATATGAAGCCAAAATATGCCCATTATTGACATTCCACTAGTTATATCTTGTGCATGTTAAGTAATAATGAGGAAATGGGCAAGTATGTATAGAATTGTTTTGTTAATACTGAGGTGCAAGTTTACAGAAAAGGCCAGGTGAAAGTTTGGATTGTACAGAATATGTCATTTTTTTAAGAGACAGAGTATTGCTCTGTTGCCCAGGCTGGAGTGGAATGGTACCATCATAGCTCACTGTAATCTTGAACTCCTGGCCTCAAATGATCCTCTCCCCTCAGCCTTCCAAACAGCTAGGACTACTTGGATGTACCACCACACCAGGCTAATTTTTAAATTTTTTTAGAGACGGTATCTTCCTATGTTGCCCAGGCTGGTCTCAGACTCCTGGCCTCAAGAAATTCTCTGACCTTGGTCTCCCAAAATACTGGGATTACAGGCATAAGCCACTGCACCTGGCTAAAATATGCCTTGTTATTTCTTACTTGCTTATACTCTTAAGTTTTATCTCTATGACATGATTACTGCATCTTGAATATTCTTTTTGTTTTTCCCATAGAATCTAATTTAATGCTAGGAAAATTGTAGCTTAAGAATTTAAGAAAATACTTAGTTGATCACAGATCTATATAGCTGCCATTCATGAGAGGAACACAATTTAAAATCATAATGACTGATAGAATCATCCAGTCTGTGAACTGTCCTGTTCACAGGTCTATGGTTATCAAAGGATAACATTTTAAGAACTCACTTTTACCTATGAGATTCTCTCAAACATTCTACTTAAGGATTATTTGTGACATATGTTATTATATTGTTATTTTAAGTAATAGTTCCTTGAATGCTTGACCTTAACAAAAGAAAACTGCCTAGAATAAAATAAAATCAAAAGATTTTATTATTATACAAAGTGAATTATATTGATAGAAAAATAATATACTCATTCTTTAATAATTTTGTTTTGTCCTTAATTTGTTTTTTTAATTCAACAACTGTCACTTTCATTTTAATGCATTCACTCATTCATTATTTCAACTACAATTTTTTACACTACTACATACTTGGTTCTAATCAAGGTACTGGCAGTAAAATGGTAAACAAGACATAGAAGAATTCTATCCTCATAGATCTTATACTGTGGGAGGAAATAGACCATAAACAAGTAAAAAATAACAAGATGATGAAATGGAGTTCCAGAGGTGGGATGTAAGAAAAGGCAAAATTAGGTGTTCTGGGAAGACCTCTTTGACAAGACAACATCTGACTGGCGACTGAACAAATAGGAACCATTTGAATATGTGGTAGAAGAACAGCAATACAGTGTTGAGGACTAAGAAGACGACAAAATGAATGGAATATAGTGCATAAGGGACAAGTTAGAGTGGAAGGCAGAGGTCAGAGCATGTGGGACTGCTATGTCACCGTGAGGAGTTTGGACTTTATTACAATTGCAATGAGAAGCCACTGGATAGTGTCAGGATATGACCTGGCTTATTTTTTGAAAAGATTACTCTGGCTGCTCTGTGGGGAACGCATAGGGAATGCTGAAGGAAGCAATAATGAAAGCAGGGAAACCAGGCTTTTTAAGCTATTATGATTTAAACTATTACTTTATGTATATATGCACATATTTGCTTTATTTTGCTTTAATATTTTAAACCAAATATTAGCATGTATGCCTTGCCATTTCTTTGAAATTATTTATGCTTAACATGGGGAGCCCTGTTAAGAACTTCTATTGCACCAATATGGGTGGATTAATTTTCCTTTAGCTTCTTCTCACATTATCTGGTATCTGTTTTTATAAGTACTTTAGATTTAAGGGTGAGTATTCTATATTCTATCCATGTTTCTTTTTTCTCAGGATGAAAATAGCTAGGAAAGGTAGAGCTATACTTGGTTTTTAATAGCTTTAAGTTTTATTGGAAGCACTGTACCTGATGCACTTTATCCTGTTCCCCTGAAAGGTGCTCTTGGGCTTTGATGGATTCTTAGACTATCTAATTTTAATTAGCTTTATTTATCCTGTGGCTGCCAACCTTCACTGAATCCAGATCTCACCCACCTCTCTGTAGTAGCTTTCCCTACTCTCTCCTTAGGCCATAGTTGGCAAGTAGAAAAAACCAATGGGAAGGTTCATGTCTTTGGGCCTTTGGGGTGTCTCTTTCACCTGAGTATTCACTCTCTTAGATGATCTTATTCTTACTATTTTCTTGGATCTTTCCTTCTACTAAATCCTAGTATGCCTGGAGATAATGCTCTCTTCTTTATCTTTTCTCCCTGCCAGGAAAAAACCGGAATGACAAGCATTGGTTCTCTTTGTTCTTTCTGGTAAAAAGAGTTATTTGTCTCCTGAGGGATTTTCCAGGTCTTTTGTCTGAGTTACTAATTGCTCCCTCAGTTTTCTCCATCTTTCCAGATTGGAGAAAATTAGGTTCTGCTTTCAGGATTTTAATTAATCCCGTTCCTGACTCTTCCCACCACTGTGCTGCTCCAGAAGGGAATAGGGAGGGCAGTCATGTCAATTTCTAAGATACGTTACCTCTTCCTTTCCCTGGCTGTCATTTTTCAGAGATTATGGTTATAATTCCATGCATAGATATATAGATTCTATTATTATGTTAGGTGTAGAGGGTGTCAACAGGCCTTGGATAGTCAACAGGTTGGGGAAAAGAGATAGCAAGACAAATGTGAGGCCAAAACTTCCATAAAGTTTAGGAGAGTCACAGAAAGTGATTGCGATAATGTATGTTACATGCTATGTTACATGCTGTAATTTATGCTTAGAGATAATCCATGTTAGTAGTTCCTAACCCTGTCCATGCATCTTGCTAGGCCCATTCTTTATAACAAACACATGTGTAGTAAGTAAATGTATTAAATAAATACTACGTGGTACCAGGCACTGTTCTAGGAACTTTACACACACATTTAAACACAAACACACACCCATTTATTATCACTACAACCCTATGAAATAGGAGTTAGTACTATCTTCATTTTATAGATGAAATGATTCACAGAGAGGTTAAGTAACTTGCCCAAGGTCATACAGCTGGAAAGTACTAAAATCAGAATTCAAATTCAGGTAATTGGGCTACCTTGCCCACATTCCAAAATAATACACATATTGTTTCTATGTATCAAAAATCTAGATTCCTAATTTAAGTCAGAGCTGAGACCAAAATACCAAAATATAGTACCATTCTCATGTATTAAATTCTAATCTCACTTAATAATCCCACAGTCCTAGGAGGTAGGTATTATTTCTCAATTTTAAAGAAATAAAAGAGGTAAAGCAAGTGAGTGGCAGAGCCAGGAGGGAAATCTGAGTCTCTCAACCTCCAAAACCCTGGTTATAATGACCATATTGCTACTGAACTGTTTTAATGCAGAATGTACTCCTTTGTAACATATATTTTAATCCTTTAACTGATTTCTATCAAATTCTAAATAAGTTCATTTTGATTTATTGCAATAATTCTGAATTATCTGTTAAGTGCCTATTTTAAAGAAAATACTTAGGCCTAATTTTACACATAGAATCCTAAAGAATAATTCTGAGGGTAGAAGCCCATGGTTGGAATGATTAGTATTTGAATTAGGACACAAAGGACTTGTCTAGGCACACTGTAATATTAGTTTTGTGAAACTCTGGTTATAGTAATAAATAGCTACTTTTAACCAAACCAATGTCACCAAAAAAAAGATAATTAAAATCTCAGCCAAGAAAATTAACACATACATTGGAACCCATTCCTATGTATTTTTATGTTCTAACACTCAGTTACTATCTCTAACCTTTGATTTGCTTATGAAAGCCAGTAAATCATGACAAATTCATACTCTGAAAAATTTATATTTAGAAGAGTCAATGCTTTAGAAAAAAATATTAATTTATAAGGTAATATTTTTTCTAGAAACATCACTTACTTCTGCTTTTTTACGAGCTTCTATAGCTTTCATAAGCATCATATGTTGTCGCCTTCGCTCTCGTTCCTATTAGGCCAGATAAAATTAGGGAAATAACTCAACCACAGTTAACAGTTTGATTTTCAAATGGAAAAACAAACAAACAAACAAAAAAACCCCAAAAAACTTATTATAGCATGTTTAGCATTTATAGACAAGTCACAGTAAATACTAAATATAAGACAAGAATGGCCAGTCTGTGCATGTTTTAGTTCAGGTTTAGAAAGCGAATACAAGAACAATCAAAAGCAAAAAGGTAAAGCAATGAACATGGAGACGGTGTAAACAGAAGCATACAAGATTTACTTATGGTCAGTTGTGATGCTCCTTCAAAAGCTGGCAGAACAAAAAGCATAATGGTTGGCTGGAACAGGTCAGTTACCTTACATCTGCTATTTGAAAAACCATAAATACTTACTATGGCCAATTAAACTAAAGGTTGTGTTCTTAAATTTTTAGATCAGGAAGAAATTGATTTATAGTCATTTTCACTAAATGCTTTTAGAATTGGTTATTTTTATTTCAAGGACAAAATCATTCCATAAATCCAATAAGCCACCACCAAATTAGAAAGTTTTTTTTAAATGCTTTTATACCAATTTAGTTAAACTAGTCTTGTTTCATCTGTAACACCAACGAAATGGGATAGTCCTAGTTACTGATGTCTGCCACTTGATGCACTATTTAAAGCCACAAAAGCTGCACCATGGGCTAATAAGTAGAATCTGAAAGGAACAGTATGAAAATAAGGCAAGCACTAGTTTAATTTGATAATCTCACTTTATTTTAAAATTTTAAAAATCACATATTTATAATATCAGATCAATTTTTTAAAGTATATTTGGTCCCCTCAAAGGGATATTTCTAAAATTAGTCCATAAAACCAGAATATATTAATATTTCATATTCTCTCATCAAGCAAACTCAAAATTCCCACTGTATTCAATGGCAGTTTTGCATCTAGAATGATGGGAGAATATGGGTCATAATTGTATCTAATTGTATAGTGATCCAACTTTCCTTGTGACATCAGTAATATAAATTTTTGGAGAGTAGCCTTATTTAAGGCTTGTACAATTCAGTGAAAAATCTTGGAGATGCATCATACTTCTTTGTAGACAGACAAGCAGATGTATGCAATGCACTGTGCTGTAAAGCCATGCAGCAGTATGTAATATGACAGCAGCCAGTGCTACACTTTATGCATTGCTATGACAACCATATCACAACCAAATCACAATGCGGTGTTAGATGTACAAAAATAAACATACCCATACCATATCTAGTCTATGCCTCTCCAACTCCTGGTAGAAAGAGTTGGCACAACATTATGAAACAGAAATCACAGAGTCATAAAACCAATTTTTAACCCCCCAAAAGACACCAATACCAAAGCAAGGCAATCAACTGTAAGATGAAAGAAAAACTTAAGCAGAAATTATATCAGAAATTTTTAAAGAAAATATTTTGAAGACTTCCCCCAAATAGGTTTAAGCAATATTGTAAAATGTACATTTCAACAGTTACATAACTATATGTATACAGACCTGATGTTTCAGAAGAACGGCTTGTTGTCTTCTCATTTCTTTTTCCTTAAAAATAAGAAACTTTTAATATATGATTTTTAGGGAAGATTTAGAACATGCTGAAAATACTAAAAGTGCCTTTTCTGAGATTCTGTAGTCTTCCATTAGATTGAACCATATGAAATTGCCAATATTCAATTATTTTTTACTTATCAAATGGCAATCCAATTTCGCATGGTTCTACCTAATACTTACACAAAAATCACAGCAAAGATCTTTCCTCAGTAGCCATTTCATCTTAAAATTCAATGAATGACCCACCGGCACACTTCAATGGCACACACATTCACTGAACTGACTAGCTAGATAATCACAGCATAGGTAGAACTTGCACATGTATTTTAAAATTAATTTAATACATTATGGTGCAATCCTCAAGTCTAGCTGATTAGAAGTCTCTTCACCATAAACTCCTTAACATACTCTAATTAACATTTTTTCATTTCTATATACTGCATATGAATGAAAGTGACAAAGATTATGATTGGTTTGAGATTTTCATGCCCACCTATGACTCAGGGCACCATCTCAAGGGGATGGAGCTTAATGCAAACCATTCTAGGAATGTCACCAATTTTAATATTTTTATAAAGGTAAAATCTGGATGAAATTAATCTTAAGGGCAGCCCTGAAAAGAGCTAGAAATCTTAAAAATAAAGTATTATAGAAAAGATGACAAACAGTTCTCTAGCTTTATGAGGTACAGTTGTGGTGGCTGTTTCTAGCACCAGCAGGTTTGCTCAGCTGCCCCCTTGCAATATTCAGTTATCAGAACTGGAAGGTAAGGAGTGGGTGGGGAGGAGGAGAGACAACTCTCATGTGCTTCATGCCAGAAAATCAAAATGAAAACACCCCCAAACACTTGACCTTAAAATAATTAACAATGGCTAATTTTATTATTGGTAAATAATAGTTGATAAAGTTTGGTTTTTGTTTCTGTAGGCTTTTCATTTTTAATAGATGAAACAGGCGCTGGATATTAACAAAGAGAAAGTTAAAAGGGGAGAATCAGATTTGAGACACAGTTTGAAACATAAACATCAATGACATACAAAATAGTTTTGGGAGGATCATTCTTATCCAGCAAAACTATATGCAGGTATTAAGCAAAAGTTTGCATTTCTGATTTGATATTTCATATTTAAAGAGCTCAAAGCATCACATAAAACCATATAATGAAAAAAAAGATATACATACAATATACATACAAATAAAGGCACACATTATACACATGTTGTATCTGCTAAACATATTTTTAGATAGCCATTGAAGAAAGCTATTTTTGTCATATAATTGATGCTGGTATAACATATAGTTTTTATTTTTGAAAAATAAAAACTCTGATTCTCATCTAAACTAACCTTTATTCGTTTCTCGGCCTCCAATAATTTGGCATTTGCCGCTTCTTCCTTCTTTTTCTTTTTAGCCTGTGCATGCAAAACAGGTCTCAAAGTCATGCAACAGCACCACTACAACTTGCAAACAATCTCAGACTTGAAATGAAGCTACATGCCTCACAACGTACAAAACAATATGCAACATACATGTAGACAAGTACAGATTTCCCCCAGTTAATGCTATATTTAACATACTAGTTTTGTGTCTAATTTATAGATTAGCATTAAAATATACAAAATTTAATAGATTCATAAGAATATGGCAGCTTTTCTTCTGGCTCTGTTAAAAGTTGAAATAATCGAGTGTTTATGTTATTTTTGCTATTTATTGTTTTTCTGATTTTAAAATTAAAATATAATCACTGTAAAAATTCAGAAAACAAGATAGATTTTAACTGATAAATCAAAATTATGTCAAGAATAAATCAGTAATACTTAAAAATGTACATCTACTTTATTAATTTGAGATAAAGAAATCCATTATTTGGCTATATAAACTAAATGAAACATATTAAATCTGATTTTCCTGATCACTGTATATTGTGGTTAAATTCAAGTGTTTGTTTTTTAACAGAATGGAAACTTGTTCTCCTTCATGTAGCATATTTTGACAATCAAGATCATGCTGCCGAACGTGAGCTTCATAATCTTAAAGTCATTAACTAGCTAGTATTTTCTTAACTATCTAGCAATTATTGTCGATTTGCTTTAAAACAGAAATATTTTCAATTTAGGGGTTTTAAAATTAATTTGAAATGGGTAAGAAAATACGTGTGTATGTCCAGAAAGAAAAAAACTAACATAGAAAACCTCAGCTATTTGGAATCCTCAGGGAATAAACTGTTCTCTAAAGAATAATTTCCTGAATAGCTGAGAGGTTATAATAATTTTAAACATTAAAAGTTTATTTTCATTGTTTTGGATGGAAATAATTTTGAGACATATGCTTGCTTAGACACAGTACACTGAACATAATTTGGCTTTTTCTTGATGACTCAGGGCAATTATTTTGAATATCAGTTATTATACTACACAGTTCCAAAGAGTAATACCTTTGGGCGATTAAGGTGTTGAAAATTGCTTGCTATTCAACTAAAAGATTATAGACTGTTGCTAGGCTTTTGAGTTCCTATATATGCTAGCTGGTGTTTTTCTGTATTTTCCCTTGCTGTCTCGGTGGCTATTTTGCTGTTGCCAATGTATGTCTTCTATCCCTATTCTAATCAGCCTACAGGAAATGGGGATATGCCAGAAAATAGAAAAACAATCTGGTAAAACTGTTTCTACATTTAAAATTTATATTTACAATCTATCATGGGATTAGAAAAAAATGCAAAAAAATTTACTTTCATTTTTGGAATGTTTACTTTTGTAAACATTTGTCTCTAAGTTAAAAGTAATATCTGACAATAAGCCCTAATGACTTTTCTATAAGTAAAGAAAAGGAAGTTCTTTACTTGTATGAAAGTAAAGAGTTTTAGCACATGAATTTCATGACAACTATATTGGCTGCTCAGCAGTTTTCCTATACCTTTTGTCTCATTTCTTCAGTTTTTACTGTAAGAATTAGACGAATTTGCTAAAATTAAAGGTTCAGATAAAGTCTTACCCTATGCATTATGTCTAAAGAAAATTTCTGATGAACAAATTAATTTATATTAGTGGAAAGAACATGTGGGCAAGATTTTTATTTTGCAGACTTTAAAATATATGACTATATTACTTTAATTATATTAAATTTGAGAAATATACCTCTAGAATTTGTTGTGCTCGAAGTTCTTTTTCCATTCTGATTTGCTGTATTCTCTTAATTTTTTCCTGTAGAAAAAATGATAATTTAATAAAACAAACTAAATATTTAGGTAAAGAGTATTTAAGTGGAATCAAATAATTTCAGACATAAATTCTTAATTTTCTGTAAGTACAAAATTACTAAAGGCTGTCCATGCTGGATATAAATATTTAATTATTTATATCATATATATCATACATATTTTCATGTCTTAAATTAAAATTTTATACAATTTCTCATAATTTATAAAATACAAATGCTAAATAAATATACAGAAACCAGATAAACCAAATTGATTAAACTCATATAGTCTGAGGTTCTTCATAAATATTTGCAATTACAAATAATACTTAATTTGAAATAAATATAGGACAGAATAGAAGAAAAAATAGTGTATCAGAAGTCAGAAAGTATAAGGCTGGTCCTGGGTTATTGTCATTTATTGAATGATCTTGCACAAATAATAACTATTCTTCTATAAAAAAGGTAAAAGTGCTTGTCTTTTCTCACTTTGTCATGATTAAATAAAAAATGCTTTAAAATGTAGACGGTGACACAACTGTAATACATTATTAACAATAATTTCCATTCTAAAATTTATTTTATATGCTGAATAACATGATAATATGACATTGCTTTAACTACCACAATTAGTCTGTTTCAGAAATAATTTGTAACCTTATTTAAAAATGGATTAATTAAAATTTAACATTCCAGGGAATTATTTATATGACATAATTGGTGTACACATTGTCTAAATGTAATGAACTTGTTATTTTTTATGTTCTATAATTTAGCGATCAGGTAAATTTTGATAAGAATTTACATTTTGATTTAAAAAAATATTTCATATGCTATGAGCACACTGTTAGCAATTTCATGTTCATAAATCCTTTTAAAGTCCCAAATTGGCATTGATGAGAATAAACACAAGTTTTTAAAAAAACACCCAAAGTTTCCCACTTGCAAATTATACTTCTCCTAGAAATTTTGGAGCCAACATATTTTATACTGCTGTATTATAATACCTAGTCCAATTTCCAGATGCTACTTGTACCTTCTGAAGCTATACTTTATTTGTTTGTTTGTTTGTTTGTTTGTTTGTTTGTTTGTTTGAGACAGAGTCTCACTCTCGCCTAGGGCGAGTGCCGTGGCATCAGCCTAGCTCACAGCAACCTCAAACTCCTGGGCTCAAGCAATCCTACTGTCTCAGCCTCCCGAGTAGCTGGGACTACAGGCATGCGCCACCATGCCCGGCTAATTTTTTTTTTTTCCTATGTATTTTTAGCTGTCCAATTAATTTCTTTCTATTTTTGGTAGAGACAGGGTCTCGCTGTTGCTTAGGCTGGTCTCGGACTCCTGAGCTCAGAAAGATCCGCCCGCCTCAGCCTCCCAAAGTGCTAGGATTACAGGCGTGAGCCACCGCGCCCGGCCTGAAGCTATACTTTAAAATGCATTTAAATTTATTTCTCTTTTTGTACACTGATGTTATTGATTCCTTGAAGGGGTCTCCTGCAGGATAATGAGATTTTAGGAATTACTGTTCTGATTTTGGAACATTGATTACATTCTATAATTTTGCTGTTAGTGATCCTATATTGATACTGAATATTAATTACAGCTTGCCAAAAATAAAAACCCCAAAGTATATCTTTCGTGTCATTTCCAAGTCTTAGAAGATTGTATTTGATCTATATTTGAAGTATTTATTTGGATTAGAACTTGAGACCTAAGAAAAGCATACTCTTGATATAATTTTTCTGTTCTTTTCAATCATAAGATTATAAAGCGGCATATATTTTCAAGTCAGCAAAAACCATTTATTGTTCTCTTACACAGAGAGATATGGAATCTTGGGCTCTTGGGCTTAAGTACATTCTCTAAAGCTTTATCTTAATTGTCCAAGTGAGATATATATATATATATATCTCCACACACACAGACACACACAGACACACACAGACACACACACACACACGTATGAATGCTAATACTTTCATTAGCATGTAAACATTATAAATTATTATAATATAGGTTTCACTTTATAATGCTGAATACTCAACCACTGAGCCGGTCACTTTGCCTAAAATCCAATAGTAAATACAGAGCCCTGGTTAGATTCCAATGCCTGTACACCTCCTGTTTCATAATAATGCTTCTGCAACCTTCCAGAAAACTGCCTTAAGGACTATCTGGTGATATTTTTGGCTTACTAAGTGGGAAAAATAATCCCAAGGATGAGAAGCACATGCTACTATTTTATTCTAAATCTAATGCTGACTTTAAAATAGGTATTATACAACAGACCGTGTGAGTAGAACTTTCTATACTTTTATTCACTTCGTTGGCAATAAGGAATATGTCAGATGATATTCTAAGATTAGCCTCAGATAAATTTCTTGATAAAACTTAAGACCAGTTCATTTGTATTAATGTTGCTGGAACCTTTGGAGCCCAATGCTTTTTCAATGAACAGCAAGCAAAGACCATGTGGATTTAGGTTGTAGCCACTTAAAGACCTTAGCATCACAAAGCTGAATTTAAAGTATGGATGAGATCTAATGGGTCTCTAGCTTTTAGGAAACAGAATGAGCTATAAAAAAAAAGTATAACGGAAACAACAGTATTTCACTTAAAAATGAAATGTGAACTTATTTTTACATATATATAATATACATATGTACTATTCTGTAAATATATTCTAACAAATGCATTCATTAACCGATCTTACAATGTTTAGAAGTTACAATTGACAAACCATGGAATTCAAGTTTATAATTGACTACTTTTAATTATGGTAAAAAAGTATATTATATTGTTTGATGTTTTATGTATATCTTTAAAAATCTGAGCATTTGTTTGTGCCACACCCAGTGTGGTAGGCACTTTACACTCATTATCTCATTAATCTTCAGATATGCAATTCTTCTTTTACAGTGGAGGAAATAATGGAGGAAATAGAGACTTAGAGGTTAAGTTATCCATCTAAGGTCACAAAATTATTAAGTAGCAGAGCCCATATTTAACTCTAGGCTGCCTGACTACAAACTCTAAATTCTGAATGCCAACTCTGTATTAACCCTCTCTATTGCTTTAGTCAATACTGAGAAAAAGCTTAGAGATAATCACATCAAATCCTACTTGAGCTATTTATTCAGCAGCTATTTACACAGTAACACAACTGATTTCATCTCACACTTAGAAATAACTACTTGCTGTTTAAAATTTTTTTTAAAAAACAGTACTTTCTCCCCATTTCCTTTCTGATTAAATATTAATGCAAGTATCTGGAGAGATGATAGAGTAGTTTACACACTCCCATCTTAAATGAACTTGAATACCTTCTCACTTAATATTTTACCTTCAAGAATTTAAAAGTTACCTACTGACTTAAACTTAATTTTGAAAACCACATCGGGGAGAGATATTGTAGGTATAAGACAGAACTCTGGATATGCTAAAAAAAAAATGCTATTTTTTTTTTTTGCAGTAGCAATTTTTAAGTAACTCTGAAAGAATTCAGAAGCAATGAGGGCAAATCTTATTGTATATAACTTGAATTTAATTTTTTACTAACACTTTACATATTTTAGAACAGTAAGCTATTCTTATTGAAATTTGAATATTCAAGCAATATATTTCATTTACTGACATATTAATTTTAAAAAGTCTGAAAATTGTTCAAGATGCCAACTTATATTCAAAGTCTACAAGGATATTAAAAGTACTTACACGAATTTACTGTTTGATAATCATTTTTTTAAAAACTTGGAAGTAAAAGACTTTAAAAAGTGAGGTAAAATTTTAACTAATGAAAGAGAGCAACTTTCTAAATAAGATATACAACATTAATGTAAAATACTGTTATTTAAGAAATTGAAGATAATGTACATATACAAATAAATCCTCAAAATAAGGTCCATGTTTTAAAAGTCAGTTCCAGTGCATAAACATACCTGCTGTTTCATAATCTTTATCTGTTCTTTTTGTTTTCGCTTCTCCTCAGCAGCCATTATTGCTATGATGAGAAACCAAAGTATAGATATCAGAAAAAGAATGAAGAAGATGAGGCTCTTATGAATCCCCCAATACTCACTCTTCAAGTTTATGTTTTCATTTAAATCACCCACCTTGCTGTTTTTTAGCTTCTTTAGCAACCCGAGCCTGTTCCTGCTTTTGAAGTTTTCTCAAAAGCTTTATTTGTGCTGCTTGCCTGGCTATTTCTGAAAAACACAAAATTTCAAAGAATCTTATTAACAACTTTACACAACTGATAGCCTAAAACAATAACTGTGTGAAAATGGAATGATCATAAATGATATAATATTTAAGAGAATTGCCTAAGGTTAGACAGATACGAAGTAGGAGAGTAGTGTGGTGGAAAATGTCATGTTTATTTCCCTCAGAGATTGTCAAATTATTTCATCAAAGATGAGAACATACACAGAAATCCATAAAAATGTTTCCCTTAATCCTCATCAGAGAGGCTCATTTAAGTACATTTTTTTCACATTTCCAGTAAACCCCACTTAGTAGGAAAGTAGCTGTTATATGTAAGAATAGAACACTTTCAGTCTTAAAATAACAAAACATATAAAAAAGGGATAAGACCTCAAAATAAAACAAATACAAAATTCCCTCCCCTACAAACTTAGTAGTAAATATTTCAATTAGCTATACTAATGGTTAAGTTCCTGAATCCAATGATATTTTCATGGATGAAAGAGTGGGACTAACTCTCCTAAATAAAAATAATGCAGAATGTCAATGATTTTTAAGGACAATCTAGTTCTCATAAGTTTCAAGGACAAATGTATGAAACTGGGGCAGATGAACATAATTAATGTCCCCAAATCTTCATTCCTCCTTCTATCCCTGTCATTTGCAATATGACTTTGCAGCAGTTCCCATCAAGAAGTGGAATATATTTTCCTGTCCTTGATTCTGAATTCAGCCATGTGAACTTGTATGGTCAAGAGGATATTAGCAGTTGTGATAAAAGTAGAGCTTGAAAGTATAATTGTACTATTTCTACTTTTACTCTTGTGCCTTGTGCATTACTGAGGAGATGATTGGGCTCAGCTGTGGAGATTGGGAGCCAGCTGACCTTAAACATGTGAATAAGTCCAGCCAAGATCAACAAAACTGCTTAGATAACTTCCAGCTGATTCCATTTGCACTAGCAATTAATGCTTAGTATTGCATGCCACTAAGATTTGGTGGTGGTTTGTTAACCAGCATTACTGTGGCAATAGGTATAATGGATACAGAAAACATTTAATGTCATTGCTTTCTTTTGCTGGCAAATTTGATCTGAATACTTCTAACTCTGGAAGTGGTGTATCACAGTATCACTCATAAAATCATGTTAGGAAGCACCACTTTACAGTAGACATTGTTTTAAATTTTGTAGTTGATGAAGAGTGTAAGGAACCTACAGATTATATTCATTGATAATGAGTATGATTGCTAGCACCTGAATCACTTGAGCTCTAATAATTTCCACCATTTACTGAATGCAGGTATTGTCTTAAATTACATGATCTTGCCCTATCTTCACAACTATCTTAAAAGGTAAGCAAAATTATGCCTAGCTTACACATAAAATGACTACGGCTTATAGAGGTTAAATTGCAGAGCCAAGATATAAAATCCAGGTCTCTCTGACTCCATGGTCTCCATGCTACTATCTCTAAAAAACTTGAAGCAAAATTTGAATGCCTTGAGACTTTAGCTAAAAACTTAACCCTATGTTTTTGTAATAGCTGAAGTGAAGTTGGTTACTATGGCTAATTTCCTATGATTAAGATTTTTTAAAAAAGGGGAAAGGATGTAAAAAGGTTTAATTTTATATAGTAAATTGGAAGTGTTAATAGAAAGATGAAATAGAAGCTGAGGATAAAGTACAACTCCAATTTTCTAACAATTTTCAGTATTAGGTTATAGGCATCATCAAAAATTTCTGAGATCACACACACAGGATCTCCTGTTAACTAAATACTCTGGGAAATAAAAACCTATAAACTGACCTGCAGTGTCAGCCACCTCTGATAACAAACCCAAAGAATATCATTAACATCTATAATAATGCCAGATAAATATTTTTTTTTAACATTTAAGCATTGAAACTCTGCTATAAAGGCCTAACTCTGTGTTAAGATGTAAGGATATGCTAAGTGATTCAAATGTTTCCTAGAATATGTTACATACGTATGATCTATTGCTTCAAGTTAAATTGATGTTCTCTAATAGAAGTTTAACTCTGAATAAGGAATTTGTATAATATATATAGATGTGTGTTTGTGTATGAATGTATCAGTCAATTTCAGGCCCCATACAAGTCACAGTAATTTTTATATTTCAAATCGTCGGACAGAAAAAGCATTAAAAAGTTCAACTCATATCTTTTCATTTTAGCAAAGAATATACAATTTTGATTAATTATTTAAAATGTATATAGCTTAAATTTTACATTATGACCAGTGGGAGAAGATGTGAAAAAAAAAAAAAAGAGAGATGCTATGGAGGAAAGAAAATGAGTTAGAGACCTAGAAAAGTTCACCCAGGCCCTGAGGATTAAACTACTTCCAATATCTTCTCATTTATTTGGTTTATGGTTGGTGAATATATTATGCTATAATTGATTTTTGAAATATTAGTTGAAAAACATCTTTTATGGCTTAAGATATTACTTGTCTGCCTTAATTTTGAAGATAAAAGTTTATTTTTAAAATAAAGTTTATTTTCACATAGGATTAGGGATATTTTGGACTTTTTTCTTTGATTTCTAAACATTTTAACATCCCTAAAATGAGAATGTGTCTGACAATTGGCAATACTTTTCTTTCTTAGTGGTGCATCTTAAAATAATGGTGCAACACATACATTACTTATATGGCATTTCAGTTTCTAAGATATATGAAATGGAGGGGTGCTACTTGAGATTTTGGAAAATTTGACATGTTAACAGTATCGGTCAATTAACAAGCAGGTTTATTTAAGAGACTTTATCATATTCAAGCCTTGTCAGGTTTTTTTTTTTTTAAGACAGAGGGTCACTCTATTGCACAGGCTAGAGTGCAGTGGTGTCATCATACCTCACTGTAACCTTGAACTCCTGGGATCAGGAGTGATCCTCTTGCCTCAGCTTCCCAAGTAGCTGGGACTACAGGTGTGTGCCACAATGCCTGGCTAATTTTTCTATTTTTTTTTGTAGAGACAGGGTCTCACTATGTTGCCCAGGCTGGTCTTAAACTCCTACCTCAAGTGATTCTTCTGCCTCGGACTCCCAGAGTGCTGGCATTACAGGTGTAAGCCACTATGCCTGGCCTCCTTATCAGATTTTTATCTGTACTCTCTGAGAAATCAGAATTCTCATTTCACAACGTTTGGATGTACATTTAAAACTCACATTTATGCCACTGTTCTGACTCTTTCTTCAAATTAAGTACAGTTTTCAGTCCAGTTAAGTTCTACTAGGACAACAATATAACAAAAACTTCCCAGAATCCTCTCAGATAACCCCCTAAACTGTTAATGTAGAAGTCTTTTAGAAATAAAAGGGGTGATAAAGTGATTCATTCTCTTTTCTTCCCCCCAAAAACCATGTAAACTATATCCCATATACTTGTAAATATTAATAATTATTTATTTACTATCAAATATTTAATCTTTAGATACATGTTGTGAAAAAAACACATGTACACAATAAGGTCAAATGTAGCACAAGTTGCAAAATGCAAACCAATACAAGAAAGAACTATGTAATCAAATACAAATTAATTCAAAATTCAAAATTTTCAAGAGAAAATATTGGTAAAAGTTGAATAATTAACTTCTCTTTTGTTACAATAAAAATATAGTTAATTTTGCAAATTTAAATTTGCCATTTTGGATACTAAGGAATAATGACACTTACATAAAATATGCAAAATATGCATGAAGAGCCCATGTTTTGGGTATCAGTTAATTTCAAGCTCTCTTATTTTATGCAAACAATGCACACATTTCCCACCATTAAACACTCTTCGAGAAGAGTAAATAGCTCATCTGTGTCTGTTAATCACTTTTTTTCTTTTTAACCTTCTGTATTAATTATTTTGGGGAGATGAAAGTCTTATAAGAAACCAAACAAAATAATATTTGAAAAATATTTGACTAACATACTAAGAAAAAAACTTACATGATATTAAGTTATATGCTAGACTTAACTTACATGCCATTGGTCAAAGTATGAATTGGTGCAACCTTTTTGGATACAGTATTTGCCTGCTATTGACCAAAACTGAAAATGAATGTATAATATATTTAGATATGTGCAATATATATTTATTGCAACGGTACGATAGCAAAGATCCAGAAGTAGATTAAACAGTCATCAACAAGAGACTGATTAAATGAAGTATAGTAGTACCATATGTGGCATCACTTAATATTCAGCCATTAAAAGAATTATGTTGAATTGTAAGTGCTGATATAGAAGGATATTCAACATAAAGTGGAAAAAGAGCAAGCTGAATAGTATGTATACTATAAATCTACTTATTTTATAAATAAAAAATATATATATGTATATGTGAATGTTTGAATGTGTTTGTATGTGTGTGTATACACATTTCTGGAAAGATTAACAAAAACCTGTTAATTATTCTACTGATGAATGAGACTGAGAGCGTCTTATTTTAAAGCATTCTGTTCTATGAGCTTTTGTCATGGATATTTTTGTTCTATAATAAAAACAAAGCAGCAACAAAGAAGTCAATATTATGATGGCGCTTACAATAAATAGAAATAAGTTTTTCAGGCATTTCCTTCACATTTTGGTGTTTATAGGAATAGTAAAAAACGAGAAGAAGTAAAATTCTGTTATTTTTTTAAGTAAATTTTCATTATTAAACTTTTATTTTATATTGTCGTATATCTTTACATATATGCTTGCAAATATAAGACATCTACAAATAAGATGATAGTTATATTCAGACAGCCTTAAGAGGCTTCACATTTTTAACTAGTAACTCAAACTGCAGAGCAAAACCATTTCATTTTACTCAGCCTTCTCTGTGCCATGTGTAGCACGAGAACTTCATAATGATAATTTATATATAATTTCAAATTATTAATACATCTGAGGTTATGAGCATTTTAAGCTTGATAAATAATACCTTCTAGTGATCTTAAAATACTTTTTGATTTAAATCTATTTATTGGGTATTTTGAAAATACCTATACTATATCCAGATTACAGGAGAACCCAAACTAAAAGACTGGGGTTACTTACCAGTAATTGGAGTTCTCTGACTGAAAATTTACTCCACAGATCCACATATTTTGGAGGTATTCCCATGTACCACCTCAAGGAATCGGGAGCTGTTAAAATGAGAATTTCCAGAAGGTTGGCACGACCTTAAGGCATGTGCCAAGTGCTGGTTGATTCCCTTTCTTTGTGAGCCTTAAAAGCTTAACACCTACCTTAGTAATTCTAAATACACAGGGTAGGATGTGTTTATGACTATGGTTCTTGAAAGAACATCATCTAATCAAAGAACTCCAGTTACCAGTGGGACTCCTTATTTTTTCATTTTATTCTTACACAAATATCTACATTTTAGAAATTGAGGGCAGTGTCAATCATTCCTAAGTCAAAAACATAAGAAATACTTTCAGTATAATTTTTAATATGATTATTAGTGTCAGATACATTATGTTTATTACCTTGAGCTTGCAGTTTTCTTAGCAATTTGGCATCTGTGTTATCTAAGAATTCAGCATTGCCAACATTTGGAGGTCGACCCTTCCGACGTCTCATCCTGGATTCCTCTTTTGTTCGCTGTCTATCTGGATTTGGTGGTCTTCCTCTACGACCTTCCATTGCCCTGATATGAGGAATGACATCCTCTTCTTTCAAAAGACACCACTGCATTCCCTTTTAATTGACATTTTATAGAAATAATATATTACAAACAAAATAAACACAAGAGATCAATATGTCGGAAAATTCTAAGTAAAAATCACAGATATTTTGAAATTTACAAAGCTGGTATAAACTTTAGGAATTTTATTTTTTAAATTTAGACTTACAATTGTTCACGACCTTTGGTATATCTTTGGTGTTCTTACTTTGATGACTTAAACTTTAATTAAATATATAGAGATCTGTATCTATATTTATAAACATATAGCTAGAGATACATATCTTAATCACCATTTCTGAACTATAATGACCATAAAGTTAGCAGATATTTGAAAATATTAGTTGTGTGATAAGCCCCCTATGGATTGTTCTTGCGGGTTATTAGTTCAACCAAGAAACTAGGCTATCCAAACAGATGAAAGTTTCTCTTTATAGGAATATTACAGCTAATAAATGAAGACAAAAAGTAAGAGAATATCAGCATTTTGCAATACCTAATGAATTAACAGATCACAGCATTGAAATTGAATGGCTGCCTATCATCGAAAACAGAGACAACAGGAGAGATTTATCCTCCTGATGGAGGCTCATACCATCATCTATAGAGTACTCTTGCCCCTAAAAAAAAAAAAAATCAAACCTAGATTTTATCAAGCTCTAGATTTAATTACCATAACTTTAAAGGAAAGACAGGGTGAGAGGTATATGTTAAACTATACAGCAAAATCCAGTCTGTAGGAAATTCTACAAATGACATAGTTTCTTCAACAATTAAATTGCAAGAAGTAAAAAAAAAAAAGTTTGGAAGATTAGATGAACCTTAAAAGTTTTATTAATCCCAATCTGTGGACTTTACTTTGATATTGATTCACATAGATACACTGTTAGGAAAATTTTAACAGTTAAGAGACAAGGCTGGCATGGTGGCTCACACCTATAATCCTAGCACTCTGGGAGGCTGAGGCAGGAGGATCCCTTGAGGTCAGGAGTTCGAGACCAGCCTGAGCAAGAGTGAGACCCCCGTCTCCACTAAAAATAGAAAAAAATTAGCGGGGCGTGGTGGCACATGTCTGTGGTCCCAGCTACTCAGGAGGTGGAGGCAGGAGGATTGCTTGAGCCCAGGAGTTTGAGGTTGCTGTGAGCTGATGCCACAGCACTCTAGCCTAGGCAACAGAGCAAGACTCTGTCTCAGGAAAAAAAAAAAGACAAGTAAAAATTGAACAATGACTGATAATTGATGGTATCAAGAGATTATTATTTGAAAGTATGATAAAGGTACTGTGGTTATATGGTTATGTAAGAGTCTTTATCTTTTAGAGATACAAATGGAAAACATTTACAGATGAAATAAAATGTATAAGATTTGCTTCAACGAATTATGAAAGGGGAGAAGCGGATGGGGGTATATGTAAAACAATATCGGCCTTAATGATAATTACTAAAGCTGGTGATGGGTACATGGTATATATTATTTTATCTACTTTTGTGCATATTTGAAATTTCCCATTAAAAGCTTCCTGATAGAAGCACACACCCCAACATAACGCTTGAGTATTATAAGAATAATTCTGCTTAGTGCATAAGCACAATCTGAGTCTGGTTTTCACATATCCTGCATATGTCAATCAAAACAAATACATTATGATATGTCACCTTAAAATACAAAATAATATATTTAGATATTGGAGAGGTACCCCTTTAAAATAACTATCTTATTATGTCTTACTTTTTCTTATGAGTTAATTACTTCAGTATAAGGCTAAAGGAAATTTTTAAAATGTGCTTTTCTTTTAAACTAATCTCAAAGTAGAAATTTTGCTTGAACCAGTGAAAAAAATTCTACAGCCAAAAACAATCAAAAGTTCTTCAGTTTTATTTTATATCAGGATTCCTAACCTGGGGCAAGGAGTCTATGAATATCTCAGTTAATGGGTACTACTGCTACTATAATGGATAATAGCTACATCCTACATTCCAAACACTGTGTTTTGTTCCAGGCACTTTGAATACATTACATACTTTAATCTTCATAACACTTCTATCTCGTGTGGTGGGTTTTATTGTCTTTATATTACAATTGAGGGAATTCAGGCCCAGTGAGGTTAAATAATTTGTCTGAGGTACAGAGACAGCAAGGACAGCACTGTGATTCAAACCCAGGACTGTCTCACTCTAAAACCTGTGCTCTTGACCACAATATTGTGCTTAATTGATGTTACAAAGGTGTTCTTATATTTGATAAATAACTGATCACAACATTCAGCCATGAAAACACAGACAAGATTAGGTCAAGGAAAGACTGGGTCAGAAAAAAATTAATGCATATAGTCCATATCTTTATGCTAAAAATAATACTATACTAACTCCTTTCAGTAATTCTCATGATAAAAATAATTTTAAAAATTGAGGAAAATGAAAATTTTTTGCCGAGATTTCCAACTAAGTCAATAGGAACAAAAGTTGTACCAAGTGCCTTTTTAGGCCATAAACCACTAAGAAGGAAGATATCAGAACAGTTTTATGTTATGTTCAATAGCATGGGAAGTTTTTGATTAGTTTAGGTTTTCATTTTTCTATTATGCTCTTAGGCAGCAAGGTAGCATGTATTACATAAATTGAAAAATATAAAAGTGACATTTGTGATGCTTGGAAGAGAAGAGAGACTAATAAAAGAGTCTGTAAACCAATCTGCATTCTGTTTTTAAAGTACCTTATTAATAATAAAATCAATTTTTGGCCAAGATTTAAAGGGTTTTATTGACTTTTCTTATCCAGACACAATTTTTACAGGTATATTTTTTCAGCTAGAAAAATAAACCTGTGTCAAAAAAGCATAGAATATGTTGGTACCCCAAATTTACCAGACAAATACAGTGACATTATCATTTATATTTTTGCCGTTGGCATTTAGAAAGTATACACTTTCTAAGGAGATTGTATATATTGGGTTACATAAAATATCTTCTGACTACTGGATTTTACAAAATGAGAAAAGAATGGTTAGGAAAATCTGAACCTTATATTACAGCTTTAAGTCACTGAAGAACAAAAATAATTGTGGGTAAGGACAAACAGTATTTATCTCAATAAACTTTTCCTCAGGAAAAGCTTATATAATTTATATCACTTGACTCATATGCTATTGGTTTTTTTGTCAATCATAAATACACAAAAATAATTAATTCTTTTTAAAATTTCTAAGAGTTAAGGTAGTAAATGATTCCTGAAAATGTTTCTTGACCAAGATGTAAAAGACATAGATAAAAAAACAGATGATCAACAAATGGAGATGGTGAAAGATTAAGTTTATATTAATATTTTTATAATTCCCACTTTCAAGCATTGCTAATTTATCATTAGGGAACAACACATTCACTTCTATAAATACTACAAAGAGAAAGAAGGAAAAAAGAAAAGTTTATTTCATAAGACTGAATAAAATCATCCAGGTAAAAAAGTAAATAAATGAAAATAAATAAGTAAATGAAAAAAAGGAAAGTACATTGTAAGACTATAATGTAGTATAAAAATAAAGTTTCAGCTACTTAAATATTTGTTGAGGCACCTTACTCTGAGTAAGGCATACCATTATTTAACAGTGAGCTAGAGTCCTTTCCGTTAAAGTAACAGTATTTTTAACAAGGACCTCAGGTTCAGGCTATCCTAATGCAGGTGATCCAAGGTTCACACCCTGAACAGTAATGAACTCAAAGAAGAGTCTGGAGATTAATACAGGAAGTTGTCTCAAATGTCCACACAAAAATTACGATGGTCTGCATTAGGGCATGGAAAGGAAGGGGAATTGTATATTGGTCTTTTTGGAGAAAGAACTGACTGGAATTGAAGACTGTCTAGGTGTGGAGGAGGAAAGGCTGAATGTAGACCAGAGAGCTGATTAAGGTTTGGAGTAGTGTCTAAATGACATAGAGAATTGAAATAAATGGATAGTGAGGTTTTCTTCTTGAACAAAGGTAAGTTATAGGATGGAGAAATATTTGAGCAAACTGGCAAATATATTTATTCCCTCAAGATTGCTATCACTTAAAAAGTAAACAGAGGCCAGCGAGGTGGTTCACGCATATAATCCTAGCACTCCGGAAGGCCAAGGTGGGAGGACTGCTTGAGCTCAGGAGTTCGAGACCAGCCTGAGCAAGAGTGAGACCCTGTCTCTACTAAAAATAGAAAAATTAGCCAGGCAATGTGGCATACACCTGTAGTCCCAGCTACTCGGGATACTGAGGAAGGAGAATCACTTGAGCCCAGGAATTTGAGGTTGCAGTGAGCCACGATGACACCACTGCACCCTACCCAGGGTGACAGAGTGAGACTTGGTCTCAAAAAAAAAAAAAAAAAAGAAACTGGAACCTCCCTCCTCCCTCCACCCCTTTCATTTAAAAAAAAAAAATGTAAACAGAGTTTTAAAGAAAATCTGTTTTTTTTTTTTAAAGAGACAGTGTCTCACTCTGTCACCAAGCTGGAACGCAGTGGTGTAAACATTGCAGCTCAAACTCCTGGTTTCAAGCAACCCTCCTACCTCTGCCTCCCAAAGTTCCGGGATTACAGGTGTGAGCCACAGCACCCAGCCAGAACATATTTATTCTGAGTGAATTAATTTTTAAATGTTTTCTGTATTTGGAAATTCAAAAGAGATGAGCTATTATGAAATTTAATGTCAATATGACCTTATTTCAACATTACTATTATTCTTCATAAATGACACTCCAAAGTATAATTGAACATTTCATGAGCAACTGGTCTGTTTTCACCTTATCTTATAGACATTGAATTGCTTAATTAACTGGGTTTCCCATGTTTCACTTTTGAAAGCCAGAATAAATTTGAGGCTTAGCAGCAACATGAATGTGTTCTCAAGTCTCATTCCTGCTTTAATTTCATATCCTACCTGGTCTTTATTTTTCTTTTGTTGCTCCCATTTTGTTTGATTTTTTATACTTGTAAGCTGATTTATTTTGGAAGGAAAGCACTATATAATTACTTATAAGTAAATGCAGTAAACCAGTCCACCAAAAGCTAATTCACAGAATGAACTGTTTGACAAGTTACTGAAGATTTTTTTTTTAAGTTTTAGTATCAGTAAGACTTTGCTGCAGCAATTTCACCATGGATTTGCAATCCTGTGCCACTAAATGCCAATTTCTCAAGTTAACATTTGAGATGCCTAGTACCACACTTCTTGAATGCTAAATGTCATATAAGTGAATGGATGGGGACATGTATCTACCCCAGTCCTTGCCTCTGGTAGTAAAATTGCAGTGGTGTATGTTTTATTTCATTTTTTTATAGACAGGGTCTCACTCTGTTGCTCAGGCTTGAGTGCAATGGCATGATTATAGAACACTGCAAATTCAAACCGGACTCAAGGGATCCTCCTGCCTTAGCCTCCTGAGTAGCTGGGACCATAGGCTAACACCATCCCACCCGACTAATTTTTTATTTTTTTGGAGACAGGGTCTTGCTCTGTCACCTGGGCTAGCTAGAGCGCAGTGGTGTTATCATAGCTCACTGCAACCTCAAACTCCTGGGCTCAACTGATCCTCCTGCCTCAGCTTCCCTAGTAGCTGGGACTATAGACACACACCATCACACCTGGCTAATTTTTCTATTTTTTGTAGAGATGGGGTCTCACTCTTGTTCAGGCTGGTCTTGAACTCCTGGCCTCAAGAAATCCTCCTGCCTAGGCCTACCAGAGTGCTAGGATTGCAGGCATAAGCCACCATGCCAGGCCATATGCTTTAAATCTGGATTAAGGCAATTGGTCTGACAATTAAAAGCCTTTTAGCCATTAATGAATTGATAATTTACCAAATTGATTTTGGCTAAATAATTTTCAGTAAATTGAACCACACTTTAAGCAAACAAATTGTTTTTACTATCTTTCTCTTTGAAAGTATACTTCCAGAATCCTTTACTTCCCAATAATTAGTTTATATAAAACTTTTAGAATATCATACCTAAAAGGAAATCAATCTTAAAGACCTCCTACATGCATTTACATTACAGAGAAGGGAATTAAGTAGGCTTCGGTTTTTCAAAGTAACATAAGATGTTGAAATATCCTGCTAGGAATCTAAGACATATCTTATTAGGGCATGAGCAAAGTAAGGGTATCAAATATTTTTGACAAGATTTGACATTTCATATTCTTGAAAAACATTAGAATTAGTATCATGAGAAAAATCTGAATTCTGTTGTATTTCCTTACATCTATTTCATAGTTTAGTTTATTATATCGATTTTTAGTTACTTTATAGTGCCAGGAGTAAGTCCTGAGAGGTTGGTACATTATAAACTTTATGGCATTGGGGATTCTTTCATTTTTTGGAGACAGAGCATTACTCTGTCACCATGGCTAGAGTGCAGTGGTGTCATCATAGCTCACTGCAACCTCAAACTCCTGGGCTCAAGCAACCCTCCTGCTTTGGCCTCCCAAGTAGCTGGAACCATAGGCACGAGCCACTATGCCCAGCTAATTTTTTTTTTTTTTTTTAATGGGGTCTCGCTCTTTCTCAGGCTGGGGCATTGGGAATTCTTAATCCACTCTAGTCATATAGCTTATTAAAATTATATACTGAATAGCACTTTAAAGATGTGAACCAGTAAGAACAGCTAAGATCTTAGGGGGAAAGAGGTGTCATCTATTAAAAACAGTTGAGAAAGATGTGATTTGATACAATTGTTTCCACACGCTGACTATGCTTTCCACTTACTCACAGTAGGTTACCCTGTAAAAGTCTTAACTTTCAGTAACTCCTCCTTAGCTCCACACTTGGATTCCTACAGTTGGCCTTCTAGTATAGTCCTTGCCTAGTCATAGAAATCCTACCTGGTAGATCAGTGACATAAATTTCTAGACTTTTAGATTTCTGGTACTGATCTTTCATGTTCTTAGTGTCCATATGTGCCCCCAGCTATGTTCCATTACTGGTGACAGTTAACAGCAGAGTTGAATCAGAACTCTGGTGTTGGCTCTCAATCTTTTGTTTTTTAATTAATTCGAAATAATCACCAGCTTTACAATTGCACTGGAGACTGTGTGTTTTCTACCTTATTGTGAAGTCTCCTCTTACTCCTTATTAACAAAACCCTAATTTTAGCTGGGCAGCACTGTGCCAAGTGTTTTATCTTCTCCAGAAGATAAACCAGTGATCATAACTTGTACTTTTTTGTACTCTTCAGTTCCTCTATGAACACTAGTTTGTCATGCTTTCAACTTCATTTCTATAGTAAAAGGCGTGTTCACTACTATATTTTTCTTTATGGAAAAATATCTTTAGGGAAAATTAACTTGGGGAAAAAAAATGCCTGGCACATTATGTATTTGCCACAAATATTTACTGATTAAATGATTAAGAAAAAAGGCTCTTTTCAGTAAGAACTTTAGATTTTTTTTACTTTTCTTATGCCATTAAAAAGAAGAAATATTGTACTTTAAAAAAAATACATGTCAAATAAAGAAAAAAAGCAACATTTACTGAGTCATTTTTAACTTGTTTCTTCTTTGCATATTTTTTTTTTGTTGCTTTTTTTAGCCTGATAGCATAGACATTCAATACTCTAAATACTTCTGAACTTCCTGGTTGATAAACAATAACCTTAACTATAATATTTATGCTGAAATGTTTAGTTTCCTACAATTCACAAAAAGTGTTTTTCAAAATAGATCATCATATATTTCAAAATAATCTTTGTCATTAACAATTTACTTCGAAGCCTTCCTGTATTCCTAAGAAAAATGTGAATATCTCTTACCTTTGTATTGTATTTAGATAAATAAAAATAATGCCATTTTATATTTATCAAAATCTGTCTAGCTCAACCTTACTTTCTATTATTCTGACAATCAAAAACAAAGTAAGATAAAAATAATGACAAACATTAGGTTCAACAAGTTCTTTACAATGTCATAGGACAGATACCTATAAGAAATCTATTTACCTTCATGGCAGTAGAGCCTAGACTAAAAAAAAAAAAAAAAAAGAGAGAGAAATCTATTTACCTTACACCCTTTTCAAATGGGTCTCAAAGGGGCTAAAACAGCTAAAAGAAATTCATTAGAAGATAGCCAGCTAGTATGGCATGAGCTTATAAAGAGTATTATAATTGTTTTGTTCTATGAAGTCTATCACCTTCCCTAAACTAAAGATTTTTACAGAAGGTGGTGAGAAGTGTTTGATGTCTATCAGTAGATACCGACAAGTAGTTGATTCTACAAATCTCTCACCATATTTGTGGACCAAAATAAATAAAACTGATAATGAATAGATGAAGGGCTCTCCCCCCCCATGTCTTTTGTAATCCTATTTACTTCAATTAAGGTCTTCTCTTTTTTCTTTTTTTAAAGGTAATCATTAGATTGTGTTCTCCTTCAGTTAATGATGAATTTACTTAAATTTTAGTAAATGTAAGCTCTCATATCTCTCCTTATTTTACTGTACACAAAGTCAATATTTTCAACAAATGTTTGCTATTAATAAAAACAATCACTATTTTAAGCTCAGAAATATCTTGAATCAAAAGTGACTAACTTATAAAAATAACCATAATTTTCCACTGCAGATATTATCTTCTAGCAGAAATTATCTCTAAATTTCAACAGTAAAATACAGAGCTTTGGAACACCACTGATGCAATTTTTGAAATGCCTTAAGTAAAATTAGAACACATTAAACTACTAGTGGTTAATTTTTTCGGTACGTTTTAAGAGAACATTTTCCAAACTGTAGCTTGGAAATACACGATGGACAAAATATATCTCCAAGGAAAATGTTTCGTCAGGAGAGGGATTAAGAATATTGTCATCCCTTGGTATTCGTGGGGGATTGGTTCTAGCACTTTCCTCCCACAAATACCAAAATCTGCAGATGCTCAAGTCCCTGAATATAAAATGGCACAGTATTTGCATATAACCTATCACATTCTCCTGTATAATTTAAATTGCCTCTAGATTACCTAAAATACCTAAGATAATGTAAATGCTATGTAAATAGCTGTTACATTTTTTAGGGAATAATAAGAAAAAGGTCTGTAAATGTTCAGTACAGATATAATTTTTTTGGGAATATTTTTGATCTGAAGTTGGTTGAATCCACAAATGCAGAACCCATGGATATGGAGGGCTGACTGTACTAATGATTCTGCAAATACAGCATTTCATTTGCTATCAAATACCCGAATAGATATATGAAGCTTGGAAAACTGTAGCAGTAACATTTAAAATCATTATGCACAATCTCCATGCTTTTGGAAACTATGAATTCTTAGCTTGATTGGATTACAAAGTGTATAAGTATTTACTTCTAATAGTCAGGAAATTGTTTCTCATATTATATACATAAATCAATGAAGTTTTAGAAAATACAAAACATGCAAGAATATAGAAAGCAAAATAAAGATCCATTGTACTAACAAATCCATACATTATTAAAGTTTCGACATATTTCCTTTGTCTTTTCATATGCACAGTTTTGTTTTTTAATATTTATTCAGGCATCATACTATTTATAGTTTGTATAAAAGCAAATATATTGTAAACACATATGATCATCACCGCATGGTAACAATGTCTTTGTGTCAAACTATATTTTACATCTACAAAATTTAGGGTGATCAAAATTATTTCACATTGTTAGTTACCGTAACAAAAGTATATAATCTTTGTTCATTTTCATAGAAAATTCTTATATAATGTTTCTAATTAATCATATATTAATGAATTATATAACACAGTATATAGAAATGTACACAGCTTTACAACTATATGCATCTCTAATTAATTAACTAAAATACTTTTTTGGATTACTTACCTTTAACCACTGTTATCTAAAAGTATCCTGAAATAAATCTAACTTACTAATTTTTTTTTCAACTGAAAGAAATGTTCTCAAAATTGCTAATATTTTCCCCTAGCACTCTGCTGAAATGTTGGCAGCTTAACGTATTCTGGCTTTAGTAATTCGTCCTATTTTTCCTTGATTTGAATTGATCCCAATAAAACAATATTCATTTGGAAAACACTGATTATATTTAATAAAAAGTGAATGGATGTCAAAGAACATTCTGCTCTGTGTAATGAGGCTTTATAGATTAAGTCCAATTATCACTGATACAAAGTTAAAAATCCTCTTATGTACTGAATAGCAATTAGCTTTCCTCTCAGAATAAAAGCCTACTAAACGTAAAATCATAAAGATACCTTTGGCATAAATAATATAAGAATGTGATAGGATTAAAAATAAGAGGAATTTTAAAATGAGATTATTGCCTTCTGGCTGGGCACAGTTGTTCACACCTGTAATCCCAAGGCTTTGGGAGGCTGAGATGGGAGGATCACTTGAGGTTAGTAGTTTGAGACCACCCTGGGCAACTAAGTGGGACCCCCATCTCTACAAAAAAATTTAAAAATTAGCCAGGCGTGGTGACACGTACCTGTAGTCTCAGGTACTTGAAAGGCTAAGGTGGGAGGACCACTTCAGCCCAGGAGTTCAAAGCTGCAGTTGAGCTCTGATCGTGCCACTGCACTGCGGCATAGGTCACAGAGTGAGACCCTGTCTCTTTAAAAAAATGCCTTCTAATATGTTTTGTGACTAAACAACTGATCCAACTGTTACAAGGAATGTGTAACACTGTGGTTCACTAAAATTCTATGAATCTGTTTGGTGATAGATTTAGTCTAAGTCCTTTTTTTTTAAGTTTAAAAAAATAAAAAAATCCTAGAATATTTTTCTACATACTTCTATAAACCTCAATAAATAGATTATGGCATTTAAGAACTACCAGTAAAGAGACGAGTAGATCTGGACATAATTACTTCCCTGAAAAGTCATGGCTACCAATGAAAAATAGGTTATATGATGTGTACAAAAGAATTTTTTTTTCAGAAACCTTGACTTGTAGTTTTATCTCTGCCTAGTTGAGGCTGTGTGACCTTAAAAAATTCCCTTAATCTTCTGAGCTTTCGAAATAAGTCTCTTACAGAATGAAGATGGCCTTTTCCATTTCTACAATTTTAAAATTAGAAGGTAAGACAGGATAGTAAAGCCTGCCTATTTGCAGAGAAAATATTATTTGCTAGAAAAAATTTCCTCTGTACATTATAATGGGACAGAAGGGAAAAAGGGTCAGTCAAGAAAGAAAATATCAACTTCAACTAACTGAGCATTTTAACCTTTTTGAAACATTTTCATGCATATGATCTCATTTTAAACTTGCCATAATCCTATGAGGCATAAGTATAATTATTATTGTCTCTAGTTGGCAGATAAAGAAATTGAGGGAAAAGGGGACATTATGTTGTCGTTCGGAATCACAAAACTATTTCATGGATTAATGAGAATATAGGTCTCATCACTCCTTAACTAGGATCCATTTTCAATGGAGCTGATAGGCAAAGGGAATAACAAGCACATGCAGCTAAATACAAGTAAGGAAAAAAGGAAAAACATTTAAGGAAACATAGAGGAAATGAGGTCTCCTTGTGGGTTCTTTTTGCTGATAGGTAAGGCTGTGTGCTTGACCCATAAGGTCAAAGGGAGCTGTGGTGATATGTTCAGAAATGTGTATAATTAATTTAAAAACTCAACTTCTACAAAAATTAGAAGTTTCACTCACCTAGTTTTAAGGAACCCAAAAAAAAAAAAAAAAAAGAATACCAACCTTGTGAAAATGCATCATATAGTGTGGCATAAACAAAAGGACAAGATTTTTCCCCAAAACTAAGGTATATTTATCCTCCTTGGACTGACTTATATTTAATAATAACATGGTTTTCTTATTCAAATTAGTTTTTAAAAAATATAGGAACTAATGTTTTCCTATATTTTACATGAACATGCAGATACTTTTATATATGTATAAGCTGTAAAATTATTGATGGAATTAATAAACAGGAAAAAGCTTACTTAAATATGAAAAAGACATTATGTCAAAGCTCCTTGTTACTGAAACACAGAAAATCGAGGCCTTAGTGAGTGTTTACCACAAAGTTATATGTATAGCTATATGAAGTAACTAACAAAGGCAATGCTCCAGAGGGTAGTGAGATTTACTTCATTTAGGTTATGGTACTACTTTTTGGTTCAAAGACTGTACTTTTTAAAAAGTGGATACCTGCGGTCCATCTCTGGCTTCATAGAAGTCACCCACTCTTATTTTTGCACTGAAGCTGAAATTGTCCCTTGAGATATCCATTATTCCATTTCTGCTGAGATACTGAAAAAATCACATATTTTTCCACTTCAGGTTTTAATAATTACAACCCAGCTTTGATGTATAGATAGCTTCAGGACACTAATGTTTTGCATATTTTATCAAGGGGCTATCGATTTATAGAAGATCAATTGGTTTAACTATAATAGTCCCATAAAAGAGAATATTTTGTATCAAGGAACTTTATTTGACAAAGGAGTGTACTTTTTTTTTTTACATGAGCATGCTTAATAGGCACCAAATGTATGTTATTTGGTGAAAAGTATGTACCTTTATTACTTCAGGGTACTGCCTAAGTTTCTTTCCACATGGAGCATAATATGCTACTTCTCCTTGAAGGCGCCCTCCAAAGTTTCTTATTCTTGTCTCTCTCTGCCAGCTACACATAACAGAAATGAGGGTTATGACATACGTAATTTTAAGAAAACTTTTAAAAATGAAAAAAAACTTTAAGTATACATGCTCTTCAGAAAATATGAAAAAAACAAAGAAGACAAAAATAAACCCCTCATACAACCCAAATATCCTTGCTATTAAAATTATTTAAACTTTTAGTTAATTCAACTAAGAAATTAATCAATGACTCAATTTACAAATACTAAACTCCATTAAAATTTTTAGATATCCTAACTTATATTACTTTGGGTACTTGGACATTTCAGTAATATGTCAATGTGTACTGATTTTCTTTTTTTTTTTTAATATCTGAAAAGCTTTAAGCGAGAAAAGTAAACCTGACTCTCTGCTGTTCGGGGCTCATGTACACCCTAAGTCTGAAACCTGTCAGCTCTAATTAAATTATTTTTAGCCAAACTCTGGTACAGTCCCTCAGTTTTGACCAAAGTGGCTTTCACTGTCCTTTAATTCTGTCTTCACAAAAATTTCTGACAGTCTTAACTGCATTCTGCCCTTCGGCATGTGATTTGCTCTTGGTTCTTTTCCAGTCATGTTAAACTTGGCTGCATGATCCAATTACAGCTCTGACATACCTCTATGAAGCAGTTAGGCTTAATTTCAGTTTTCTGGTATATCAACTTCTTTGCCCTTTGCTTTAGCTCTTCTGCTCTAATAAATACTATGCAGTATATTCACTTCTTTTATTAATAGTAGAGAATGAGAAATCAAGTATACATCAAACATGCATAAATATATGCAGAAAAGCAAAAAAGAAAAACCTCATTTTGCATACCCATATTCCAATGGAATACGCAGTTCGCGTTCATCTGTTACTCTTCTTCTTTTGGAAGTGCCTTTAAGAAAATTCGACCAGTTGATATAAAAGATTAGTTTATATAGATGACAATCTTTTGATAGTTTAGAAACTTTTCCTTAAAAAAGTATATTTCGATGACTTGGATTATTTAGGGTATTTCTGCAATTTATACATTATTTTTAGATGGTTTTCAACAAAACACTGTATAAGGCAGAGGAATTTTTTTTTCTTTTGGTCTGAATGACAGAATAACTAGCCTTTCTCTCTAAAGAAAATACAATCAAAGGTTAAAATATATAGCTTTGTTATTAAGGAAATGGCTAGACAAGTAGGAGGGAAATAGAGGTTTCATAAAATCTATTTATAGTTGTTGTCTTTGAAAATACTAGTTTTCAGATGCTGAAAAATTTCAACAGCTGGCTCATACATTTAAAGGCAATATAATTTCTATGTCCATATATATCCACAGGCAAAAACACCACTAGATCTTTTAATTAACCTAAAGCACAAAGGAATAGGATTAGATTATATGTAAAATTTTTCAAAGACAAAAATCAAGTTTCATAAATATAGATAAAGTCATCTAAGACAAGTAGGATATACTGGTTTGTGGTAAATGAAAGCAAAATTAGAAATTGCCAAGAATTGAGTAAAACAAGGGAAACAATTGATAAAATATTTTACTAAACATATCTGTATTTTCTTAGCTATTGAATGAGAATAGAAAGCAGTTTGGGAATATTAAATGTAGACATTTTTAATGATGGCCTTGAAAAGTTTATAAAAAGTCAAACAGGAAAAAAGAAGATGTGGCATGTTAATGGAATTTAGAATACCACTCACTAATAGAAATGACACTGGCTATATGCTGGGCAGACAGCAATTGCATCTTAAGTAAACAAGTGAGCTTTTTTGTATAAAGTACAGTTGACCTTGAACAACACAGGTTTGAACCGCATGAGCCTATTTAGATTTTTTTCTGCCTCTGCCACCCCTGAGACAGCAGGACCAACCCGTCTTCTTCCTCAGCCTACTCGAAGTGAAGATGACAAGGATGAAGACCTTTTGATGATCTACTTGCACTTAATGAATGGCAAATATATTTTCTCTTCCACATGATTTTCTTAATAATATTTTCTTTTCTTAATATTTATAAGAATACAGTATATAATACATATAACACACAAAATATGTGTTCACCGAACTGTTTATGTTATCAGTTAGGCTTCCAGTCAACAGTGGACAGCTATTAGTAGTTAAGTGTTTGGAGAGTCAAAAGCTATATGCAGATTTTCATCTATGAGGGGGTCAGTGCTCCTAACCCCCACATTGCTCAAGGGTCAACTGCACAAAAAAGTCCAATTGTCAATCAAATTCTATATTCTAGAAGCATAAACTCAACACAAAAGCAGGAAAGATTCAAAATCAAGCGTTGTCATCAGATTCTTAAATTGGAAGCACAGGAAAAAAAAAAAAGACCAGCTAATAGGTCATGTCCTTTGAAAATACATGTTGACCTTTCTGAGCCGACCTAAAATCTAGCTGTAATACTTGATTCCAGTGAGATCATCTCCAGAACACTGTATAAGTAAAAATTCTTGCTATGGTTTGACTTCTACTTTAAGATAATAAAAATAAAGTGTAGGTACCAGAGTGTGGACTTGAAGTAAGTGTGGAAGAAGATGTACCAAGAAAAACAGGTGACTGTGATTCAGAACATAAGGCAGCAGGAGCAGAGCCTGGGGCTTTTGTTATGTGGAGGTTACGAGGTGTTGAGTGAGCTGTGAGACTCATGGAAGGGCTTTTGACAGAGGAAGTTGTTTTATTCAGTTTCATTGAAGTTTTCTCTCCTTCAGTATCACTATCTGATTCATCTTGGTCTTTATCATCATCATCTTCTTCTTCTGATCCTTCTGTATCTGATTCTGAATTACTATCTGATTCTGGGAAGTAAAAGAAGCATTTGTATATTATAACTAGATAATCACCAATAATTTGCAGTTTGTATCTAAATGGACTAGTTCAGGAACCAGTATCTGTAAATGAGAACTCAAAAGAGCAACTTTCCTGAAGAGAAAATCTTTTAATTTATTTGAGAACAATGTATGTAGGCTATAAATCCTCAAAAAATTTTTTAAAAAGTGTAAGTTTTACTCAACACTTCAGTCACAAAACAGTTCTCATGTGACACTATTCACATGATGAGTTCTGCTTAATGGCTTCAAAATCACTTCTAATTTAATAGAGAAACCAAGGTAAAAGGGAGAATTCAAATTAATGTATTACAATGGCTTAAGACGTATACTCAGTCTGGCATTACCATCATATTTTCATTTGGGCTTTGGGGCAAAAGAAAACAATTTTCTAGGGGAGATTCTTGGGTTTTTTGGCTGTAGTTTTCCTATTTAGGTGGCAAGATTTCATCAGGCTTCTTAAAAAACTAGTGTTACAGAAAAAATTACGGTAGGATAATTTAGTGATTTAATAATTTAAGTTCTAGATATGCAGTCCTAAGTATAATGTATCTACTCTTCTGGATATGTAAAATCTATAATTGGATTAAATTTGATAAACACAGGACTAATAATTGGACTATATCCTAATAGTTCCCAGAATAACCACTTTTGTGGAATTCTATTTTGTGTGGTACTGTCTGCCTATATTGAAGTTCATCATAAAAATTAGTTTTTGAAAGTTATGAATATTGATATTTATTACCTATCATGCAAAGTTGTTTTTATGGGAACCCCAGGAAAAATTACTGTCAGGGCAAGTTGTTCTTACTCTGAGCAAGTAGTTTGTTTTTAACTTACAGATACTTTAAATTGTATTAACTGACTACACTTTCCTATTCATATTGGCTGCTAGAAAATGTAGTTGAATTTGGGTCTGACCAGTAACAAATTCACAAACTTTTATAAAATGTATTTCATCTTTGTATTTAAAATTTAAGCTATCTTGTATTTTATGTTTTCAGTCTTCTGTGGAACAAGGAGAGGTAAGGAAAAAGAAAAATGCAAAGAAATACCACCCCCCCCAAAATTCAGAAAGTGAATCAAAATTAAACCAGGAAATACTCCATATGTTATTTAATAAATTCTGTGTTACTGATGGACATTCATAGGGATTTAGGGTTTTTGGTACTTTCTGAATGACTGTGACTACAATTTTACCTTTGTTCAAAATATCTGGTAATGCAGTTTAACGAACAGCAGGAGAGATGGAAAAAAGGGGACAAATAAGTGGTCCTGAATGAAATGAAAATTAAGCAAGTTGATGAAATTGTTTTAATTTATGCATCATTTATATTCACTCTAAAGTTATTATTTGTTTAACGTCAAATGGATGACAAGCTGAGAATTTAACTTAGAATTTCCCAAATTAATTACTCCTGTATTTTGTGAGCTCATTATAGAAACGCACAAAGCTGTGTAAAGCACCATGAATGACAATGATTATAAATCTGTGAACTAAGAAGTTCTTTAAAATGTTTTGGTTCACATAGCATTTAGAGAAATACTTTAAATTTTAAAATGGAAAATAACCTGATTGACTGTCATCAGATTCATCATCTTCATCATCTTCCTCATCCTCTTCCTCATCATCTTCCTCTTCTTCCTCATTTGAATCTTCAGAATCTTTACTACTGGGAATGTCTGAATCTGTTCCTCTAAACTGCTCCACTAAAGATTTTGCAGGATGGGAGTGATGCTGTGTTTTTACCGGATTTACATTATTGCTAACTGCTTTTTCCTTCCCTTGACTATGCAGTATGGGAGAGGCAGAGGGCATTACAGGTGTCTGATTGCCAGGGGTTCTTCTCCCACTTGTACTCAAATTTATAGGTGAGGAAAAAGGGGTGCTGCTTGCAGTAGCAATGTTTTCATTAATCTTACTCTGCATTTTAGTTTTGGTAGTAAGTGCTAGAGGAGCTTCTTGAATGACACTTTGAATAACTCCATTTGGTTGGTGATTACCTAAAAGTGCATTTGTCAAGAATGGATTAGGATGGTTGTTTTCTACTGTTTGTTTTGGATGTGCTGGTGAAGTAGAGGTTGCTTTTGGATTGGACAAAGCTGCAATAACCTTCTTCAGGCTCTTAGATGATTCCTGTTTCTTTAACTGTGATGGGAATGCCTGTTTATATTGTTCCTGTTGAAACATAAGTTTAAAAACAAAATGTACCATGAAAACAAGACTGCTTTTATTTGCTTTCGATATCTGAGAACAAATTATAGATACAATATCATATACAAATTTAAATCATGATATACAAGTGCCATAAAAGGAGTGGCACTGATGACTAGTTGGTTGTTAAACCTTGGCCATACCTAATATATTTAAATTTTAATTGGTCCCCCCCCCCAAATATATATGTTTCCTGACTGCCTCCCTCTCTTTACTGTTGCTCCCATTCTCATAATAATCAAAACCTGAAACCCTAAAAATATCTTTTATTGTCTTTTTTCCAAGTCAGCCATATTACCATGTCTTTGGATTCTTTCATTGTAATACTGCTCAAATTTAAGCCATGGCATAATTTCTTCCTACCCAACTCCCAATATATGCTATATACTAATGCCAGTTTTATCTTAGACTAAGATTTATTTTATTATATTGGCTCCTTGGAGCATTGCCAACTTTATAAAGTCTAAACACTTTAATTTGACATTCAAATTACTTTACAATTAAGCACAAACATACTTTTCCAGTCAAACTGGACTATTGGCCACGGGCTATGAATATCATATTTTTACCATCTTCACATTTTGATATAATCATATTCTTTGCATGAAATAAGCCTCCTCTTTATAAATTTCAAGCTGATGAAATAATGTTCATTCTTTAAGATCTAATCCAAGAAGCTTTCTATGTTTGTCCCAGCCAGAAGCACTCTTTGCCTTAACCTTTGAGCTCCTTTACCTCCTTATACAGATGGTCCTCAACTTGCAATGGGCTTACTTCCCTATAAACTGATTGTAAATTGAAAATATCGTAAGTCAGAAATGTATTCAATACACCTAATCTACCGGACATCACACCTTAGCCTAGCCTACATTAAATGTGCTCAGAACACTTACATCAGCTTACAGTTGAGCAAAATCACCTGGCAATACAGTACACCATAGACTATTGGTTGTTTATCCTTATGACAGCTGGCTGATTAGGAGCTGCAGCCCACTGCCTCTGTCCAGCATAACAAGAGACTATTGTAATACTTTCTACTGAATATGTATTGCTTTTGCACCACTGTAAAGTTGAAAGATCTTAAGTTGAACCATCCTAAATGGTTGGGGACTATCTGTATTCTGTGCCATACTGCCTTTAGTATACATAGTATATGTCTGTATGTCTTAAACCTCTAAGGAGATAAGTTGACATCTTTGATAAATTCCTTAGGGTAGGAACACTATCATTTATTCATTGTTACAATCTTCCCAAAACATTGCTTAGAGCCCTGCACTTGGTATGTACTCAAAAAATAATTTTAGATTGCTGAATAATGACTTCTTGAGCAAGAAGAACTTCTTTCAAGCAAAGATTTAAGATACTAAGCTGGTGGGAATGGTGGCTCAATATTCTGCGGGATCTACTTAGAGTGCCTTTAGCACATTAACATTTGAAAGAGCAAACAGTTTAGAAAAACAACAATTTTCTTGAGAAAAATTAATTTATGAACCATTAAGCCATAATATTTACATTTACAAATCAGAAATAAAAATTACTTAGCTATTAGAATCTCTTTGAAAACAATAAAATCATGAATTTATTAAGTGAGTATAATTATTATACAATATATAAAAAACTAAAATATAATTATTAAAATATTCTAAGTTAACAAAAGTGGAGTTGAATTTCCTAACCTAAGGTAATACTCTGCATTGAAAATGTGGATCTGAAATTAAAATCTACAGTGTTGTCAGCATCACCCCTGGGCCCCTAATACTCAAATCATCAATGATTTGCGGTGGGGATTTCGCAAGTGTGAACGTAAATGTAAATAGAATGCCATATAAAATGATTTATTAATATTTTAAAGCAGCAGTAGTAATGAGCAGTAAGCAATTTATATATAAATTTTTAATCTTATTTAACATCTTTACTGTATTAGTTTAGAAAATTAAGTTATTAAGATAATTCTTTGTAAACAAAGACTGTCATATAAAATTTGTACCTGAGGTAATACCTCACAAGAGAAAGTGCTTAATTAGTATTTATTCAGTGACTAAATTATGGAAAATTACACCGAATAGTTGGATTTACCTTTTAAGAGGAATTTGATAACAAAATTCTTACATAAAATACTTTAACATATACAAGATTAAATTTTCTGTACAAAAAACAGTGTATTTTCATCTGTTAGAACATAATTATGTCACGTAATCATTTTATACTATTTTCTTATAGGTAGTAAATTTTCCTTCTAAACACATAGGACCAAAGGGCCATGAAAACAGCTTTATATTTAATTTTCTGCAACTGCTCCTCACTAATTCTGAAGAATCTCTTCCCATATATTGACACCTATACAGATTTTCAAGAATAGCCAGAGATTATTATATTTTATCCCAAAACTAGTATCAATTACTCTTTTATAGATATCAGGGGTAATTTATAGAAAGGAGAAGGGAAGAAAATTGAGACCTGTACAGTAGCAAATCTCTCACTCCTTTAAGATATCCATTTGGACTGCAGGTAGTATGGGAAGAGATAGGTTCAAAGGTCTGTCCTCCGTCTAAGCTCTTGTTCCCCTAGCCTCTACCTGAGACCACTATAGAAAGAAAAATATATTCCTCCAGATAAAACTTCATTAGAGAAAACTGACATAAGACCTACCAAATTCTGTTCCTGGTCTATATATCCAACTAATGTATAATGATTTAAATTATACATCTTTAATGTAAGGGTACTGAAAGATTCAATAATTAAATAATATTCAAGAAAATCATAAACTGATGAGGAATGCAGACACATACACAGCAGGTAGCATGAAACAAAAGAGATTATCATGAGAAATAAAGCAAAATTCTGTATGTCAGACTGTCATATAGACAGCTGTTGTAAGAGAAATATTTACAAAATACTCTCTATTCAATAAAAGATACTGATGAAGAGTAGACAACATCATTTAGAATTGAGTCTAATGTGAATGTCCACTCACATAAAATATTTTCCATTAACTACCATTATCATTTCAGATAATGTGTATTATAATTTCTGAATGATCTCCAGTTAGCAAGAACACCAAAATTTTTCATCATAGTCATGTTTTGAAATCAGAATGCTTGGTTTAAATCCCTTCTGACCTTAACCTGTCGTATGATGTTGGCAAGTTACTTAACCTCGAAGCTTTAGTTTCTTTACCTCACAAGGTTTGTAAGGATTAAAGGAGATCATATGTGTAAAAATCCTGGCTTGGCTACATTTATTAAGCAAGTGTCTAATATATGACTCTCTAATAAGCAGTCATATAAAATTCTTATTTAGGGAAACATTAAAAAAACCCTTTGAAAAAATAAAGAAACTTTTGGAATACAAATAACTCTTGATGTAGCTCTATAAACTCATTTATCTTAAAGTAGGATAATATATTCATGAAAAATTAAAATAACCCAAATTATGTAATTTTTAATTTGCTTATTTTACTTGTGAAAAGTCAATAATGTGATGCTGATGATATTTACTACCTGCTTGTGTTTGAGCAGTGCATTACAAGTCATATGCATAATATGATACCATCGGTCACTCCACTCAGACCAGTGCTTTTCAAATCTGACTACACATTTGAATCATCTGGAAGCTTAAAAAAATCCAATACCTTAGTTCTACCACAAGATGTTCTGATTTAATGGTTCTAAAGGGTATTGTGCTTAAAGTTTCCCAGGTGATTCTAATATACACAATAAGGCTTAAAATCACACATTTAGAGTCTCAAAAAAAGGTTGATTTGTTCAAGTTACTTTTCTTTGATCCCGTTCTTAAATTCTTCATAGTAAGAGTCAATGGACAAGGATATTGTGACTTTTTCAGGAAAGAAAGGCAGAATATCGTAGTTGTTAAGAAGAAAGTTTCTAGTATTACACTGCCTAGGTTTGAATTCTAGCTCCATTACTAACCAGCACTGTGATCTTGGAAGAGTTAATTAAATTCTACAAATCTCAATTTTATCATCTGTAAATGGGGATAATATTAGCTGCACTCGCAGATGTTATAATTCAATGAATAAATCCTTATTCAGCAATGAAAACAATGACTGGTAAACAGTAAGTGCTCTACAAGTGTTACCAAATGATTAGGATGCCTGATGATAATGTTTGTTACCAAGAGACAGGATACTATGTTCAAACATAATATTTTGATACTCTAGGATGATTACAGAATAAAAAGCAATGGTAATTTAATTATTAGAATTCTACTGACATATGAATGTAGACTATGTAGTGATATAAAATAATAGCAAGAAAAACAAACATGAAAAAATTGTCTGAAGAGTGGTTCTGGTGTTTTTGCAAGTAAAAGTTACATTTCATAAAATTCATTAAGAATGGCACAGGAAAATGATTTTTTTTTTTTTTTGATATAGGGTCTTGCTCTTGCTAGGACTAGAGTGCATTGGGGTCATCATAGCTCACTGCAACCTCAAACTCTTGGGCTCAAGGGATTCTCCTGCCTCACCCTCCCAAGCAGCTGGGACTACAGGCACGTGCCACCACACCTGGCTAATTTTTTAATTTTTTTGTGGAGACGGGGTCTTGTTCTTGCTCAGCCTGGTCTCAAATTCCTGGCCTCAAGCAATCCTCCTTTCTTGGCCTCCCAGAGGGCTAGGATTATAGATGTAGGCAACTGTGCCTGGCCGGAAAATGATTCTTTTTAAAGGATTTTTATACTTAAAATTTATAAATCCTAGGACTATAATGATAAATTATTCAAGAGTTCACTTCTTTTAAAAAAGAACATGCAGATATTGAGGGGAAACATAAATTAATTTTAAGGCAAAGTAATTGTGAAGCTTGTCTTATTCAAACATATTTATCCCCCTATTGCTAAATCATTAGACCTTGGGGGCACATAGAACGGGATGGGGTTGGGGGGAATGACAAGATTGTGTTGCAAAAAATATGTTAAACAGATGTATATGTGAATATAAAATCAGAGAAATTTAGTTTTCTGATGTAATATTCTATTCCTGGAGACTAAGAAAGTATAAAAGAATAAAATTTAAGCTTGTGTATTATGAGACAATATAGAAGCTCCATTTATTTCTAATAATAAAATTCTTATATAAATAATTTTTAACTCACCCGTTTAGCTCGTAATTCACTGGTCAAAGGACTAGATTCTTCAGAGGTATTTTTATTCCCTGCTTTAAGTACATCAGAAGAAGGAACTATGAGTTTCATGTAAGTTTCCTTTTTGGCTTGATTTACCAAAGATAAAGGTTTCACATTGGACACCAATCCCGTAGACTGTATTACACTGGTGTGTTTGTTCACAGATTCCTCCTTTGCCTGAGAGCTTTGGAAAATAAATGGAAGCTGCTGTGACAAAACCTGAGGCTGCTTCTGCTGGGATTGGAATGATGAGTGAGTCTGGGATTCAGACACAAGAGGTAATGGCTGGTGTATTCTTTTTTCCTGGGCTTTTTCAGTCGCTTTCTGTCCATCTGCTTTTGGGTCTGAAATACCATGTAATAGCACCTGGAAATAAAAATTAAAAGGCAGCTTCTTAGCATCTATTAAGACAAAGAACATCAAACAGTAAAAAAAGAGTAGTTTAAAAAGTATTCCTGCGGGCGCGGTGGCTCACGCCTGTAATCCTAGCACTTTGGGAGGCCGAGGTGGGCGGATCGTCCTGAGCTCAGGAGTTCGAGACCAGCCTGAGCAAGAGCGAGACCCCATCTCTACCAAAAATAGAAAGAAATTAATTGGACAGCTAAAAAAATATATATAGAAAAAACTAGCCGGGCATGGTGGCGCGTGCCTGTAGTCCCAGCTACTCAGGAGGCTGAGACAGTAGGATTGCTCGAGCCCAGGAGTTTGAGGTTGCTGTGAGCTAGGCTGACGCCACGGCACTCACCCCAGGCAAGAGAGTGAGACTGTGTCACAAATAAATAAATAAATAAATAAAAATAAAAATAAAAAAATAAAAATAAAAAGTATTCCTAATGACTTATGATAGCTCTAAGAAGCTCACTAAAAATACACCAAATGTCCCTTTAAAAATATTTTTCCATCTCCTATTTTTTCTTGTGCAAAAGAAAGAACTCAAGATAATAATTAACTTTAAAACTATAGACTTTGGGAGTTAAGATAAACCAGTTAATTCCAAAATATGAATAATGTTTGAATACTGTCCATGAAATAATTTATACCTGGTTGTTACTTTTATGTTGTGCTTCACTCTCTGAATCAGAATCATCTTCACTTTCTTCAATGCTTTGATCTTCTTCCTCTTCATCTTCCTCTAGATCATCTGAATCACTACTACTAATGCCTTCACTTGAGGTGTCTGACGACGTGCCTGAATCGCTATCACTGTTGCTAGAACTTTCCACAGCTTTTTTCCTTGGTTTCTGAATGAAGACAAAGTATTTGGAAAGACTTTAATTTTTAAAAAATTCAAGTTTCAGTAAAATTCAAGTTTCAGTATGCTCTTTTAATTTTCAATTGGTATTTTCAATCTCAAAATGTCATTATAGGAAAAAGGAAAAATGTCACATATTGTAAACATAATTATTGAACAAACTGATCAAATTAACTTATCTGACAGGAATTTCCCAGTAAAAAGTATGAGCTCGGTCACATGTAGAATATTGAAAATATCAATATATTATGTAGGTGGATGTACACATATGGCCATCATGCTTCAAAATGTATGACAGATTAAAAAGAGAAGTTCACAAAATAATAATTACAATTATGATATATATGTTGAAGTTATACATTTAGTTTTAGTCTTCTTTCTTTATGCAGTGAGTCAGTAGCCAAATATTTACCTATAATGTGTCAAACATACCTCTCTAGGTGCTGGACTACATGGTGTGCAAGACAGAGTTCTTGCCTTCAAGAAACTTACATTCTAGTGGTTGGGAGGGAAAGGGTGGATAGATGCTTAATATAAAAGCAAACAATTCTGTATAATAATAAATGCAGTAGAGAAGATATAATAGGTAGCAAAAGACTATGGGGATGCTTTAGTTAGAATCAAGGAATTTAACTATGTTTCATAATAGAAAAGACAGAAAAATATGACAAAGGAGAGAGATTTTTGGAATATTTAAGACTCTATAACAAAAAGAAAATCCAAAGCTGGTAGAAAGAGATATTAGGTCACGTAAAAGGGAAGTTTTGTGTTTCGAGAATAGACAGTAGTATTGAATGAAAAGAAGAAAAATCATGAGATGAATTATAACTATATAACTATATCATAATGGAAAAGTTAAAACTCCAGCAATAGAAAGACTGAAAAGGAGAAATGTTAAAATGACAGAGCAACATAATTAAGTATAATCTATAGTTACTTAGGAGTATTTCAATAGCATTTGCTGATAAATAAAAGAGCAAAAGAAAGAAAAAGCAGTAAAAAATTAGAAAAGTTTCGGTCTTAACAGAAATATAGCCTTTCATGACTCATGGGGTTTGGGGAATGAAAGACAGTAATATACTTCTACAACAGGAAATCAAATTGAAGCCATAGTTACAGTGTGTAGATCTATATTCTTTCTTTTGTGCCTTCTGAAGATTGATTTAAATAAAATAAAATAAAATGCATATGAGTGAGGAGAGTCACTCCTGCTGGTATATTCTGCTTGCAATGACTCTGTTTTAACTGTTCCTAGCTACCATAATGCCTCTTCCACAGATACACATTTCAATAAGTGGACTAATAGTTACCATCATTCCCTAAGCTATCTTCTTCCCTCCAGGTAGAGCAGAGAGGGATGAGAAACTGAATTGGAACAGTGTGGGAATCATACCATGAGAAAGACCATAAGGTAGACATTAAAAGGAAACAATAAATTAAGACTAGCATTTATTTGTCAGAGAAACAGCTCCTTCTTTGCAACCATAATCTGTTGTGGGTTTTTAAACATGTACAGCAAGACTATGAAAATCATAATCTAAACTGAAGTTATCCTAGCACTCTGGGAGGCCGAAGGGGGCGGATCGCTCTGAGCTCAGGAGTTCGAGACCAGCCTGAGCAAGAGTGAGACCCCGTCTCTACCAAAAATACAAAGAAATTAACTGGACAGCTAAAAATATATATATAGAAAAAAAAAAATTAGCCGGGCATGGTGGCGCATGCCTGTAGTCCCAGCTACTCGGGAGGCTGAGACAGTAGGATTGCTCGAGCCCAGGAGTTTGAGGTTGCTGTGAGCTAGGCTGATGCCACGGCACTCGCCCCAGGCAAGAGAGACTCTGTCTCAAAATAAATAAATAAATAAATAAATAAACTGAAGTTATTTTTGTTTAAGTAGAGGCTAAGAAAGGAAAAGAATAAGGGGGCTACGTGATTTCACAGAGAAAAATAAACTCCTATTTCGATGCCCAAGTAATCTGTGTGTATTTTTAGATTTAAAGATGGCATGAGAAACCCATATCTCCCCAAAAATGGGTCTAGAGGTGCTTGTTCTAAACTTTTAGAGTGCAAATTTTTTCTTGCAAAACTTGTCGAGACCAGCAGATTCCTGGGTCCCACTTCTAAACAAGGCATATGGATCAGCATTAACAAGCATTTAATATGATTCTGATGCAGGTGGTACAAATTTAGTACCCATTAAAAAAGGTACAAGTGAGGAGACAAGTATTAGAGAAAAAGGGAAAACATGGGTTTGCATATCACGAATTTCATTTCCTTATTAGAATATGTGTGTGTATGTGTTTGTGTTATATTCACACATAATTAGATAGTAAGCCATTTTTCTCTCATTTAAAACATTTTAAAAATGAGTCTTCTTAGGTTCATCAAAAAATGATCAAAGAAGAGCTTATTAATATCCTCTCATCCAATCTGGGAAAGCTTTTCAGAACCCTCTTCTTGAATTATCATATCATTTCACTGTATACTTATTTATTTCAATAACAAAACAAATACATATTCAAGGCTATTATGTACCAGGCATAGTTGCTCAAGCTTCTCAGGATATAAGGGTGTGAGAAACAGACACCAACTCTGCCTAGTGAGAACAGGGAGAAGAGAATCAACAAACAATCTAAATAAATGTTTTGAGTGATAAATACCATGAATAAAACAAAATAACAGATAGACAATGTGTGCTTGGGGGTGTTGGGGGTGCAGGTGGGGCGAGCTCTTAGATGCAGTCTCAGATAAGACCTTTCTGAGCTGAGACCTAAGGGAGAAGAGTCAGTCATACAAAGACATGAGAGAAGGGCCTGTTAAGACAGGGGAAACAGCAAAGGAAAAAGCTGAAAATGTGTGTGGCATGTTCAAAAATGAAAAAGTCAGCTAGACTAGTTAGATAGAGCATACTGAACCAGGGAAAGACTGGTAGGAGAAAAGGATGGATGGACTCCTAGGGGCAGATCATACAGCTATTATAAGCCATGGCAAGGATTTTATTTTGAGTGGGACAGGACATTCCTGGAGGGAGTGATAACATTATGATATATATTTTCCCCCATTTTTTTATTGTGGTAAAATACATATAACATAAAATTTACCATCTTAACCATTTTAAGTGTATAGTTCAGTGGTATTAAATACAATCACAATGTTGTGCGACCATCAACACCACCCATCTCCAGAACTCTTTCATCTTGTAAAACTGAAACTCTATACCTGTTAAACACTAACTCCCCATCCTTCCCTCTCTTAGCTCCTGGCAACCACCATTCTACTTCTGTCTATGATTTTGACTACTCTAAGTACCTCAAGTAAGTGAGATCATATAGTACAGTATTTGTCTTTTTGTATCTGGCTCATTTTACTTTGCATAATTTCATCCTCACAGTTCATCCATATTATGGCAAACGTAAGAATTTCCTTCCTTTTTGGAGCTGGATAATATTCCATTATTATGTACGTACCACATTCTGCTTATGCAGTCATCTGTCAATGGACACGTGCGTTACATCTACATTTTCGCTATTGGGAACAACGCTGCTATGAACATGGGGGTACAGATACCTCATGGACCCCTGCTTTCAATTCTTTTGGATATATAACCACAAGTGGAATTGCTGGATCACACAGTAATTCAATTTTTAATTTTTTGAAGAACTGTCATACTGTTTTCCACAGTGGCTGTATCACTTTATATTCTCTAACATATTTTCAAACCATAAAAAATCATATATGTTTTTGAAAGACTCTTGGCTGCTGTGGGAACAATAACTTGTACAGTAGTAGGAAGAAAACTCATTCAACCTTGAATTGTTTAATTTTTTCTACACAGGCTGTACATTTGTGTATTTTACTCTGAAACTTACTTTAATTAATTTGAACTATCAATATTTATTCTAAATATATACGAAGACTATAAGAGGGAATTGGACTTAATCAGCGACTTTCAATGAGAACAGCTGAGATAAGTACCCCAACCCCCTCAACAGGAATTTTGAAATTAGATGAAGAACATTTTCTCAAATTACATATACAAAGAGCTAATGAAACAATTTTTAAAAAGCTTTTAAAACTGAAAAATGCTAGGTAAAAAAGCACAGGACTTTCTTCTTTAGTGCCAATGCCCTTTTATCTACATTTTACTTGAACAACCCACTACTACGATCTCATGCCAGACCATGAATTATCCAAAAGAGCTATTCTTCTGAAATCTTAAATTCTAGTATGCCTCACTTTAATAGCCAATCTCTCTACAGTGTTATCTCCACTTAGCTATCTACAAACGCTAGTAATGATACTTCAGAATCTCTCTCTTTATATTATTAAAGAAGTGCCTTTGTCATTTTTTAGTATGTGCTCCTGGTAATAGTTTTTGGTGTAACAGCACTGATTTTGTTTAGAAATTTCAATGTAGATTCCGTATTAGAACTAAATATAGGGACTGCTTCATAGTCATGCCTCCAAAGTCTTGCACAATGCTTATACACTGTGGAGGCACAGGATATTTTACATTTTAGATTTTACTAGATTTTAGAACTAGTTAAAATCATGTGCGCTTAACTTTTAGAAATACACCTATAAAAATATACCCAATAATACGATATCCAGAATTTACTTCAAAATAGTATGGGAATCAAGAATGGGTGGTGTTTCAGTGCCTGGCACGTGGAGAAGCTGGCAGCAGCTCAGAGATAGGCCCTTGTTGCTTGCACTAATGGGAATGCTCTTGAAACAATCATAAGGGAGAAGAGCAGTTAAAGAGCAACAGGTAGAGAGTATGACCCTGAAACCTGTGTCCCTGGGAGGAAACAACCAAGAGTTTTATTTTTAAATCATGTTTACTCAAATGCTTAGTGGTGTGGCTTGAAGGCAAAAGAAATGTTTGTCTTAGGGCCTAAGTATACTACTTTTGCATTTTTGTGATAGGTACCATCATGCTTCTTAGCATCATCAGATGACCTTTGCCAAATCTCTCATAGAAGTGTGCTAATCTCTGGAAAATATATTCCATTGAGAAGGAAACTAAAAGATCTAAATGAAATATCTCTATGAAATATGCTTAGCAAAAGGAAAGACACTTTTATTTCTTCACTCTTATTTCTTCACTTGATCCTGGAAAATATACAGAGCTTGTTCCTGTCTTTAAAAAGGACAAAGAAAAATTTGATAAAAGAGTTCCTTAGGATTAAAAATTGGAGCCTAGGAAGCATGCTGTTTGGATTTAAAGCTCAGATCAGTGCCATCTGCACAGTGGCTACTCATATCTTGCTATTCTTACTATGGTGTGTCAGAGCTTACTAGTCCCTTTTATACTACAGTAAAAACATGGAGAGCATGATGTGTGTAGGATCACAAACTTTTGACCCTCTTCAATTGGGAAACCAGGCCTTAAAAGCAGTTTTTATAAAATGTAGAAGATTAGACACAATTTTAATTATTATCTTTGTTTCCAAAATGTTTGCAGATGATGCTAAGGCTTTAACTAAGAATAAACCAAGACTTCTCATTGAAGAAAAAAATTGCTTTGCTCCTGGTTACATTTTCTATTTCCTCCACCCGAGCTTGTACTTTTAATTTGTCCCATGGAACTTGAAGCAGTAGTAGAGAGTACAGACATGTTGCTACCAATTACAGATGATGTACTGTTTCCATTTATTGACCCATTTACACCTTGAAAGTAAAAATAAACATGTTTATACAATGGAATATTATTCAACCATAAAAAGACCAAGTTCACTGATACGGGTGATCTAATATATAATATGTTAGATCATATAGGTGGAGGTTTCTCTGCTTATTTAGTTGGATAAATGAATCCTGAACTTAATGGTGACCTATATTTTATAAGGTTGAGATGTCAGAGCTTCCCTGGCATGATGTGGAAGAGGGAATCCAAAAGCTTAGAGTGCTCAGAATGTTGAAGTGAATTTACCATGTGTGAACTACACACCCACTCTACTCCTGGTACCAATTCTAGAATAGACAAGATCTAGCCAGGAAGCAGAAACCACATTAGCAATCTGAACAGGAAAAATTTACATAAGGAGTTATTAACTAGTAATCACAGATTAACTACTAAGAGGGATAAAGAGACTTCTGAAGAGTATAAGAATAGCAGATATAAGGAATAGCCACTTTCTGTAAGACTAAGGTAGAATAATGAAATAAAGACAACCTTGGAAGAGACCTGCTTTTCTCCAACCCCTCATTCAGCCAAGGCTGAGCTTCAGACTTAATTGGAGAGGATATGGCTATTGCCCACTGGATGGTGGAGAAGCTCAATGAAGTATCACAGGTTATCTGCTGGGGGGCCAGAAAAATGTGGCTGGGAACCTGCCACCAGGGGTACCAGTAAAATGAGCTAGAAAGCTACCCACTGGTTTCCTAGCAAAACCTGCTAATGAGCTGCCTGGCATTGGGATGCCAACGAAACTCACTAGATAGTGTGCACCACTGGGTCTCCTGACCACCAATGGGTCTCGTGGACCACAAACAGAGAAGCCATCAGCTGGTAAGGAAGCCACCCCCTGGCAGCCACAGCATAAGAGAAGGAAGAAAACACTAGAACCAGGAACAGAAGTCCCATTGTCTTACAGGACTCTGTATTGACAAGACCTAACACTGTACCAACTGGCAAAGGAGAAAAAAGTGAATTTAGAGCTGAGAGGCAATAAATTGATAACTTGCAGAGTTGGAGATATAGGTGAAATAAAATTGGCCATGATGTGATAACTGTTGAAGCCGAATAGTGGGTACAAAGGATTATTCTGTCCACTTTGTATTAATATATTTGAAATGTTACATAATGAAAGCCTTGTTATTTTTTTTCATAAGCACAGATTCTGGAGTCAACCTGCTTGGCTTCAAATCCTGGCTCAGCCACTTACTGGCTAATTATTTTGGTGCTTTGTTTCCCCATTCGTAATAATAGTAGCTACCTCATTTTGGGTATAGGGAGGATTGAAATACATATTGAGTGCAAAGCAATTAGAATAGAGCTGATAAGGTAAGTTCTCAATAAATTTTATCTATTATTACTATTTGTATTAATTATACTGGTGCTGACAGTTTTAATTTTTTTAAGGTATATTAGTACCACATCATAAAATACATACCTGCAAAAATAAGAGTTGTTAATTCATAAAAAATTAATCCATAGATTCTGGTTATTTGAACTTTGGAATGCTTATATTATATATAGATTTGTTACACATTGGTTCTTCAAAGAATAACTTACCTTATCTTTGATTTTGTCAGCTCTAGCCTCCAAAGGCTGGTTTTTGCTTTGTTCCTGGTTACATTTTCTATTTCCTCCACCTGAGCTTGTACTTTTAATTTGTCCCATGGAACTTGAAGCAGTAGTGGAGAGTACAGATGTGTTGATACCAATTACAGATGATGTACTGTTCCCATTTATTGACCCATTTACACCTTGAAAGTAAAAATAAATATGTTTCTATAATGGAATATTATTCAGCCATAAAAAGGAATGAACTACCAACATATACACACAATATGGACAAAACTAAAAACATGACAAATGAAAGAAGCCGGACATAAAAGGTCACATATCTTTATGATTAAATATTCACAGTAGGTAAATCTATAAAGACAGAGTACAAACTGGTAGTTGCCAGGGGCTGGGGGAGAGAGTACAGAGGAGCAACTGCTTAATGGATACAAGGTTTTCTTTCGGGGTGATGAAAATGTTTGGGAACAAGTTAGAGGTGGTGGTTGCATAACACTGTGAATGCATTAAATGGCACTGAATTGTTCACTTTAAAATGGTTAACATAATGTTATATGAATTTCAAAAAACATGTCTAGAAAGATTATTAAATACAAGTGTTCCCCTTTTATAGCAAACTCCCCAAAACACTTACTCAAGTGAAAAGATAATAAACCATCTAAAATGTTATTTTCAAATTATATTCTAATGATAGTTATAAGTTACAGACATATTAATCACCATTTAAAAGAACAGAGTACTAGGATATTAGTTTTAATGAAGTTAATGCTTAATTGCAGAAGTAACATATAATATTGGATTCCATATAGGCAGGTAATGAGATATAGTAGAATTGGGTTAAAATCTTGACTATACTACAGCCATATGTAAGCATTATTTTCTTGAACAACTAACTTACTTAACCTTGGCTGCAAAATTAAAATACTTCTAATCTCAAAGAATTATCATAAGGATTAAGCATGACAATGTGAAAGGGTCTTGCAAAATGCCATAAAAATGTTATTAAACCTAACTCTTTGAAAATAGTATTGGAATGGAAGATTTATAGTACTTCACTTATGTTAACATGGATACCTTTTTCAGGACCATTTCGATTACTTTTTCCTGAAGTCCTTGAATGGAATGAAGAAGAATCATGATTCTGGGCTGGAGGAGCAAACAGTGGTGGAATTCCCAGTAATGGTGAAAAGAAGGTTGCCCCTGTACGAGTATGAACATCTGCTGTTCGCCACCATTCTGCACCTCAAAACCAAACAAACCAATCAAACAAAAATATTTGAATTAACTTTTCAGTTAATGTGACAACTGCTTTCTATATTTTATTCCTTTTCGAAAATATTTCAAGGAATAGAATTGCTAAATTACATATAGTTCTGATAATTTTTCTAATTATAAACAGCTGATTAGAACTTGTACACTCTTCTCATTAGGCCAATGTCCAAGAATCTTCATTTGGCAGCTTTCTAGAGTTCAAGCATATAAAGAACAAAGGTAGTCCATAGTTTTACAAATAACACTGAAAACTTGGAATATAAAAGAACTACTTTACTCTTTAATTGACTTAAACCATATCTTTTCTAAATTAGTAAAGACAATACTTAAGACTATACTAATCTGTTTTAAAACTTTAGAATTTAAGGTTATACCTACAAGCACATTAAGAATTTCCTCAAATTATATACAACATAAATCTGGCTCTGATAAATCAAGTGGTCTAAATAATAACACAAAACTACTATAATCCATTATACCTCAAATGCATTTATGAAAGAAAACATTCTATGGTCAAACAAAAACATAAATATAGCAAAATCAGCAAGCTGATTTTTGTTTTGGTTTAAGAAAGAAGTTCGCAAAGAATTTCAAAAACAAGTAATTTTATATTAAAATATAAAAAATTTATAAAGCTTCTCCCCTGAAAGTTAATGAAGAAAGCTTGAATTTTGTTTATACTTCTGCTCATAAATTACATACAACAATGATTGTTTTATTGACATAAAATGACTAAATGGTAGAAAACCGTTGAATACAATTTAGATACTCAAACAGTGGCTCTCAGTTAAAACTTTTAGAAAAGGCAATAAGGCAAGTTTTATAGAATACATTTTTCAAGGAAGAATGAAGTAATCTTATATTACCCCATCTAAAATATTGAAAACAATTTTCTCCAACTAGATAGCCAGTAGATTACCTAAGCAGTTATTATCTTTCAGGCCAGTCTTCCAAAAGATATAGTACAGTTTTCATTGATTATAACAACCACAAGAAACTTAGAGGGAAAAAACCACAACAGTGTAGTATGGGAAAAACTCAAAATTGTCAGTTTATTGCATTATATGGTCTTTAAAGCTTTTCTAGAAATATCCTTTCATTAAAAATAGAATGTAAGCTTGGCCTGTAATCCTAGCACTTTGGGAGTCCTAGGCAGGAAGATTGCTTGAGGACAGGAGTTGGAGCCAGCATGAGCAAGAGCTAGACTCCATCTCTATAAAAAATAGAAAAAGTAGCCAGACGTGGCTCCTGTAGTCCCAGCTACTTGGGAGGCTGAGGCAGAAGGGTCTCTTGAGCCCAGGAATCTGAGGTTGCAGTGAGCTATGGTGATGCCACTGCACTCTAGCCTGGGTGACAGAGCAAAACCCTGTCTCAAAAAGAAAAAAGAAAATAGACTGTAAAGTGCACCTTCATTATCTAATGGCAAAATCTGGTTATAAAAAAAGTGAAACGTTCATTGTAGCTGCCATTCTCAAAGGTCTAAAAAACAGTATAAGCAAAAAACTGCAAAAGCTATTCTTCTGCACTGCAGGAAGGCGATGCTAGTGAAATGACACCAATGTATATTCAGTCGTGCCTGAATGATGGGAACTGAACCAAGACTAACTATACAAAAGCATTAATCATTCATTCACTGTTTAGATGAAAGACATACATTTAGATAGGTGAACAAAGTGTGTATTTTTGGCTTGTATCAGCACAGTCAGAATCTATTGTTATTTGTAGGTTTGAAAACCAGGTTCCACTTAGCTAATAAAAAGGGACTGAGGATTCCTGGAGATATTTATATTATTTAAGACAGAGTCTGTAGTTAAAGCATTAAAGTCGAATGTATAGACTTTGTAAACAACCAACAAATCAGTAAGGTAATCAAACTGTAGTAGGATTCAAATATTTTAGACATAAACTCAGAGAAAACAAAAAATGTACTTCAGAGTATCAATGATAAATAAGCACATGGTAGGGATTAGAGAAAATGATGGGAAAATGCGTGTTATAAATAAACTGACACCACAGAGGAAAATACAAAACAAATGAATAAGATTAATTAAATAAAAAGATGAAAATGGTACAGTTTCTGAATATAAACTTTACAAATGTCTGATATTATTTCATAGGAGATAATATAATTTTTATTAAGTGACAAGTTTAATTACCTTCCAAATTTAGGAAAATAAAACAAATTTATTCACTCATAAACTAGCTTGCTGATAAAAGGAAAAATACAAAATAAGATTACATAAATTAGAACATGATGAATTTCTAAGTATATTCAAAAGAAGTAATAGCACAGTAGCAACATTAATCATATGCAACTGAAAGATTCTAATATTTTAGAGGATATACTAGTTCTTAATTTAAACCTGGAAGATTTAGCAGAATTTTAAAATCTTTCCTATTTTATAAAGACAGATACTTCACAAAAGTTCATGGTAATATATTAAATATAATAATTAAAAATTATAAATATTTTTAAAGAAATTATATTTTATATTGAAATAGTATTTCAATATAAAATAGAAATAATTTTTTAATGATCTTATTATATACTAATGCCCATCAAATAATTTTTACAGTTGTTGATTTAATCAGAAATCCAGAATAGTTTAGAAACGTATAAAATTTAAAAACAAATTATTCTTCATTTAAAATTCCTAGTAATGTTTTCCCTATGTGTCTCCATTTATTTATTGTGTGATTTTAAAAGTTTGGCAATTTGGTTACCCTTCTGAATAAAGCCAATTATAGAGAATTTATATTTAAGTTATTGCACCAAATGTACAACTTAACCAAAATGAGTCTTTGAAAACCAGGCACAGTCTCTGCCCGTTTGGCAAAAAATTATGCTCATATAGGCATACTTTTATCACTAAACACTCTGTCTCAAAATTGCATGTTTAATCATCTCCTAAAAACTATAAGCAACATAAAATATACTATGTTAGTGTATTCCTTTAGTAACTGGCTTAGTGCACAGAACATAGTAGATACTCCAAGAACTCTGTACATTAAATGAATTAAGTGAATAATTTATGTAGGCTGGGGAAGTTTTTAAATTTTTTTCTATACGGTGAAAGTATCAACATTATTGAAATTCAGATGAGTTAATTTTTAATACTTGTTAACCATCATTCCAGCGCAGAAATGTTTCATTTTAATAATACAGTAATTACATTATGGTTTTGAAATGTTCAAAAGCAATAGTTTAATAAACTATAATAAAACAATAAAAAATTTAAGATACCAGTAACTATATTATTATCTATTTTGATTTTTATTCAACAATCTTATACTTCAGTAAATATCTATTGAATGCTTATCTTGCTAAGTAACCATGCTGGAAAATAAGTTCCTATTAATATTTTTAAAGGAAATGTTAAGATTTAATTTAAGACTTTAACTGTCTACTCATATTATTCTTCCCCCCAGATCCCCTCTCCTGGACAACTCAAGTAAAGGAATAATTTGACTCAAGAAATAGTACTTGAAATATACATTTAACCATCTATCCTTTCTACATATAGTTTAAACAAGATAACTTGTTTCCTTTTAAAGAAGCACTTGCCAATTTGTTAACCATTAAAGTGGGCAAAAGAAAATAATAATGATAGTTACCAATTACAGACTAAATACGTGTGTCAGACACTGTATTTAGCATTAAATATGACGTATCTTCTTTAATCTTCACAAGAATACTATGAGGCAGGTACTATTATTATTAAACCTGTTTTTCAGATGAGAAAACTAAAGCTGAGGAGTCAGATTATCTGTGCAAGGTCACATAGCTACAAAGTGGCAAAGCCAGATTTAAATTCAGATCCATTTGTTTCTAGAATTATGTTTCAATGTCTTAAACTATTTTATGTACACTAAAACACTCATCCCTTACTAAATTTATTAAAGTAAAATTAATCACTGGGAAACACATTCAAGCTTAGACTTTTGAGATAACATATCAAGACAAATTAAAGTGTGCTGGTCTAAATTAAGCTTTAATTGGTGTCTTTTTGAATCCTTATAATCTGTACAGTTTTGGGTAACAGTGGTCTTCTTGCCACATAAGTGGTGCAACTCTATGGTTGTTTTGATCAAATATAGAAAAATATAGAAACTTAAGAGTCAAGCCTCATCCTTTTTACAAAGTGAAGTGAAAACCCAAAATAAAAGTGTAGTAATATTCATTCTGTACATCATTCGGTGATGGCTACACTAAAAGCCTAGACTTTTCCACTATACAATTCATCCCCGTAACAAAAAACCATTTGTACCCACTAAATCTATTAAAATGAAATTTAAAAAATAAAAAACAAAAAATTGGACTTTAGTTTCACACCATAAGTTAAATAATTTTTTAAAAAATCAAATAAAGCTGAGAAAAATTCATCACACTCTATACTTAACAATATGTACACTTTTTTGTGTATTATACTTCAATAGAAAACATGAAAAAATCTTGGCTGAATTATTCCCTTCCGTGATAGATGCCTGTTTTTCTAAATATCTGAATACCTAATTAACTGCTCTGCCACTTAACACACAGTGTTTTTTTTTCAAATGATAAATAGAATTAAGCCAATTCTTGCACAAGAATTTTAATATAACAGGTATTAGACTATTCTTTTTTGTTCAATTTAATAAACAAATTACTGCTTGAATATTTTCAAGCTTTCCTCCTTTCCTTGAACACTGTTTGTATCAGATGTTTACCTGGAAAAGATGCTAGTTGGGGATGTGCGGCTAAGGCTGTGGGTGTACCAAGTGTCCCCAAACCACCAAATTCTGAATGCCCTGAGCTGGCTGAATGTAGACCAAAGACTGGGTGGCTGACCATTGGGAAGGCACTCGACACTGTGGACAGGTTAAACGGTTGATCCCCAGCTGCTCTGAATAAATGTCCTGGGAGGGAAAAAAACACACTTAAAGTTGTACTGTAAAAACAGAGAGATTTATCTGATTTCAGCGTTCACAGTTAAAACTTACAATAATTTCTTATCTATTAAATTTTTATTTTACATTTTTTCTGCTGCATTTTCTACTCTTCAAACCCTATAAAATAAGATGTTTCTAGAAATATGAAAGTACTCTTAAAATAAATGGCATAACTTTATTTACTTTGAATTTGAGAACTAATGTTTTAAGTAAATAATTTTCACTAATTAAAATAGTTTGACCTGAGAAAGAGAGGCCAATTTTCTGTTAATACATGTACATTAATACATTATCAAGATTTTTTACTTATAAGGAAAATAAAAATATCCTATTAATCTATAGTTGAATACCACTGAAATATTGAAATAAGTCCACAATCTGTCACCAAGTCATTACTCAAATTATCATACACTCTAGGCAAAGAGATCCCAGTTTCCATGTGCCAGAAATGAAGCTCTGTTCTCTAACACGGTCATGCACTGCTTAACGGGGATAAGTTCTGAGAAATGAGTTGTTAGGTTATTTTCTTGTTGTGCAAACATTATAGAGTGTATTTACATAAACCTAGGTACAGCCTACTACACACCTATTCTACAGCCTATTACTCCTTAGACTACAAACTTGCACAGCACGTTACTGTACTGAATACTGTAGGCATTGGTAACACATGGTATTTGTGTATTTAAACATAGGAAAGGGAGAGTAAAAATATAGTATTATATAATCTTAAGGGACCACCGTCATATGTGGTGTGTCATTGATAGAAACATCATCATGCGGTGCATGACTGTGCTTCTTAGGTGAGAAGAGTATCTTGATACCAAAAAGGGATTATATTCTAGCCTAGTAAGACAATGCATGAGACAACATAAGGATTTGATTAATAAACCTACTAAGATATTTCTAAATGCATTCACAGGTGGTTATCAATATAAAAATCATTTTTAACTTTCTGATAGTAAGACAATATTTAATTCAAGTGAGTATGACTTTTCAACCTCCACTTTTACGCTAAAGAGAATCTAATACTGTCATAATCCCAGGTCAGAGTGTTACATGATCAAAAACACAACTTATTTTTCATACTTTGTAGGAATTTGGCAGAAATTTTTTTTAATACTTGAAAATCTTCCGTTTATATCCAGGAAATAACTAAGGTACCCTGGCTTGCTATTATGAAAATAGAATATCAAACCCTAAACTCCAGGTTATCTTAAGAATTTACTGTATGAAAAGTAGTGTGCTCTGTTTTTAAATCAGAATAAAGCTTCCTTAATATCTCCTATTTATATTATACCAGCCCTGACTGTGCAATGCAATTTAGTTTTAACACAGTATGTTTGAAGTAAATAAAAAAATGTAAGTTAAAAATAAAGTATACTTTTTGTTATCATTTAGTTATCAACTAAATCTCTCCTCTTTGGTTTTTTGCTCCCTGAAAACCAAGGGGTAGTCCTAAAAAAGGTTAGAGTGTACTCTCAAAGATTGATATGAACCCTATATTCTTTACTGAAACGATGCTATATTCTTTGTTGAAATAGGTAGATTTGAATGACTTTAAATGAATAAAATTTGAATAAATTTCATCAAGTATGTCTTGTATGAGCTTATAAGAAAAAGTTCTGATTCAGGTTAGTGTTTCCATTACAACAAAGCAATAACTAAATCTCTCATGGAAGATCCTCAAAGTGTCCTTACGAGGAAGCCCACTAAGAAAGGAGAAGGATAGGAAAGGGCACAAACTTGGGAGTCTTTTTTCAAGTCAGCCAATCTTTGTTTTGGTTCATCAAAGCCTAAACAGAAAATTGGTAAATTGGTAACTTTTTTGTTCCCAGAGTTCTGGACTGCTGCATTAGCATTGAAGATGAGTCAAAATAAAATAGGGCATGCTACTGCAAAAAAAAGTACCCAAATGTCACTATCTTTAAGATCAGTGATAGATCACCAGAAAGATGTTAATTTTTTTTTTTTTTGGCAAATCTCAGAAACCCAGCTAGTTTCTCTAAAAAATGAGCTGTAATCTTAAAAACCAGTCTTTATTTTCACTTGTTATTACATATAAAATCCCTTGTTTTCACCAATCAATTAAACTTCTTGACTCAAATGTGTTTAATCAAATGTTTTACTAATAAACATACTATGATCAGTTACATTTCCTTCTTTATCAATATTCCTGATAAGCATGTTGAATTGAATGAACATTCCAGTTTTGGAAAATTTAGATCAATTTTTAATTTATATTTTACAAAATAATGATTCTTAAATTATATTTATCAATTATATGTATGTAGCCATGATTTAATACAAAGAAATTTGCAGAGAGTAAACTCGAAACTAAACTATATAAAATATTATAAAAATTCAGAACAATTGAAATTGCCAAGGATTGGAAACTGACAGAAATACTTGTAGAATAACTAATTGGTAGTAAGCAGCATTCTTACGTGAATAGTTGAAACACTAATTACATTATTGTAAAGGAGAAAATGAGGTAAACCTTGGATCTCAAAATCAGAAAACATGAGCAATAACTAAATGACGTTATCACTCTTGCAGCAACAATTAAGAACTGATTGTACATAATTTGATAACCAAAAAAAAATCTTTTTGACTCTAAAAAGAATAACATCTAGAAGCAATTGAGCAGAAAATATCAACAAAATATGAGCTTTATTCATTATAGATTCAAATGGGAAAAAATGTACACAGAATTACATCTATGCCTGGCAACACTGTAGAGATGGGAGTTCAAATTAATGCTACCTTACTCTATTTTCTTATTCTTTCCTCTAACATTCTTGGTTAAAATAATTAAAGCATGGAAAGCATCCTAGTGACAATTGAATGTATAGGGCCTATTCTTTGTTGCTGGGAAAAGATTCTCTTTTGTATTTAGTAAAGAATACTAGAATTGGCCGGGCGCGGTGGCTCATGCCTGTAATCCTAGCACTCTGGGAGGCCGAGGCAGGCGGATCGTTCTGAGCTCAGGAGTTCGAGACCAGCCTGAGCAAGAGCGAGACCCCGTCTCTACCAAAAATGGAAAGAAATTAATTGGACAGCTAAAAATATATATAGAAAAAATTAGCCGGGCATGGTGGCGCATGCCTGTAGTCCCAGCTACTTGGGAGGCTGAGACAGTAGGATTGCTTGAGCCCAGGAGTTTGAGGTTGCTGTGAGCTAGGCTGACACCACGGCACTCGCCCCAGGTAAGAGAGTGAGACTCTGTCTCAAAAAAAAAAAAAAAAAAAAAGGAATACTAGAACCACCTGACAATGACTGTAGTAATACCATGCATTATCAAAAATACCTACAGGAGAGACTTTCTCTGTTACATACGGAAAAATTATACTCCAAAGAAAATAATTTAGTAATATATTTCATAGTTTTATTACATTTTGCCTTTATAGCAAGAATCCAAACTTACTGATATTTTAAAAAGCATCTTTCTCTTTAAAAGGCTCTATAACACTATACATAATTTTACTATTGTTTTCCTTCCACCTTCTAAAAAACACAGAGTAACTGCGTGTAAAAATCTTCTAGAATTATCCTGTCCTTTATTTAACAGTTTCAGTAACTCAAACATTTCCTGAACATACCTACTAAGCATCAGGTGCTATAGTTAAAGTAACTAGAATACAAGGATGAGTAAGACATAAATCTTGACCTCAAGGAACTCACGTTTTGAGCATAATTTAAGTAGTACAAGACTATTTTTTATACCACAGTGTATAAAACAAGTTAGTTAACAAGTTGGTCCTATCATACATAGGACTCAGTAACACACCCCAAACACCTAAAACAGCGTCTGGTACATACTAGATATACAATAAATATTTTTTGAATGAATCAATTCACTACTTATTTAGAGCAGAAGAGGTATATCCATGGAACTGAATCCAAAGGCCTTCAATCAGAACAAGAAGCTGTCTTCAGTCTTTTCCAAACTTGCAAGTACACTTGCTTGTTTCCTTTGCCTTACTTCATCAACCTCTGGTCCTGATTTTTTTTTTTTTTTTTTTAAATTACCACTTGGCCCTTTATTCCTCCTTGATTCTATGCAGGTCATATGTTGGATTTGATCGAACAAAATTCTACCACCTCAAAGTTCTTAAACTCTTTTTAATTAAAAAATTATTTAATAAAACCAGTATTACCCAGAATTAAATTCTTTAAGTTTCACTCTTTAACTACAGTTTCCACATTTGCATTCCCTTATTTCTCAGCATGACCTCTGGTCTCTCTCAAGGCCATCCCTTTACCCTATCTATCTCCTTCCCTCTCGATTCCATCAACGTCTCTCCTGTGTTAACCTTAAAGGAAAAGTCTTGTACCTGCTATGTCTACCTCCTCTCCACTTCTCAGAATCTTTTTTTTTTTAGATCCATACATTTCCGAGCATATAATCTTCAATATTTATGCTAAACTCCCAGCCTCCCATCCACTTGGTCTGTAAAGTCACTAAAGTTTTTCTAATCACCAGATGCCACTAATCTTTACTCTTTTCATTCTTAACCTCTCTATATATTAATAAGTCTGATATTTCTGATTTTCTTTCTCATTAAAACTCATTTTCATCTTTAAGCTCCATGTCATATAACTCTCTTGATCCTCTTCTTAACTACGAATCTTTCAATAATACTACTGTCTCCTTATTCTTATCAGATTTTCTTTTCTTTTTTATTCCTAAACGTAAGCATTCCTAAAGATTCTGTCCAGCTATCTCCTTTTTTCACTCTATACTTTCTCCCTCAATATTTCATGTGCTTCCACTGTTTTAACGATCACCTCTGTGCAGATGAATTCTAAACAAGGATTTTTAGCTCTCTGAGGCAAAAACTGAATCTTATTCATTTTAGCATCCCTAACACCTAGCATAATCTGAAATGCAATAGGTACTTAACGAATGTGTCCCACTGCTGTATTTTTGGTCACATTATTTCTTCCACTTCAGAACCTCCAAGCCTACATAATGTGCTCTTCAACTTTTGCCCTTAATAATCTTATCTATTTCTTACTAACCATCTCAAAAATGTATTACCCGAGAAGTATTCCTGAATCTCCCAGACAAATATTTTTGGGGTCTCCTTTGAACATTCATGATATATTATCCACAATCTATTTTTTATCATTCCATTACTAGGGTATAAGGTTCTGAAGGAAAGAGCCATTTCTTAATCATTTTTACTCTTTACAAATCATTACACAAAGCAAACTGTTATAGGTTGGCAGAGACAACACTTCATAATACCTGCTATAGGCAACTCCAAAATAGCAGTTTTCAATTCTTCTTCTTTGAAAAGGCTAGAATAACCAGGATCATTCTTTAAATGATTAAAGATATTATATCTCATGTTTTCTCTGTTCCAATTGCAAAAGTCATTCACGATGTTACTAAAAGCTCATTGGGCAGTTAGAAGCCCATGTAATGATGCCTATGTTGTAGCTTTAATCTTTTTATACAGCAGGGGGAAACATTTTGATTACACCCTTCGTTCCATTGCCAGGACAATGTCCTTAAGTCTTCAACTATCTTAAAATTTCAAGCTACTGTTTACAAGGGGATTTTTGATCAGAGACTAATGATAGCTCCGTGAATCCTATAATTGCATTTAAAACAAAGCATATTCTGTATTAATAAAAAAGCAGAAAGATATCTTCTTACACAAATTACAACACAAGTCAAACAGGCCCTTTTAACCTTATGACTATTAAAATAAATTTTTTGGATATTATTATAGAATGGTCCACTCCTGGAGAAGTAAATATTGCCTACATTAATATACCTAATATATCAGCAGATAAAAATCCGCCTTGATTAAAACTTTTAAGTTTTGCTCAGAGAAAACATTTGCAAACTGATAAATTATGACATAAAATGATAATACTTTTAGAAGAGCACAATTATTCCTTTTTAGTAGATAGATACTGACATTCAAACAGTTTCAATATCATGAACATAAATTTTTTTTTAGTTTCTAAGACAGGTAACAGCGTGCACATTTTGCATAAAGAAAATTAATACACATCTGCAATACCTAAGTTCTTGACTTAAATTATAAGTCGAATAATTTTCAGCAGAGCTTTTCAAATTCTACTAGCCAATACATATAAAAGTGATTAAAAGCAGTACACAAAGGCCAGGGTGTCAATAAAAAGGCATGGTAACTACAAGTGTCTATCAATATTAGTGAACAATAAGAATTCTTTCCCCCATAAAATATTTGAAATAGTATAAATACTGAATCCTGAACCCAAACTACCGGTGAACAAAATCTCCTATCATCAAGGAAAAGTCCAGAAAGCAAATTAAAATAAAATAATTGTAAAGCATAAGTATGCTAAAGAATTCAATCTCTTAAAAATTAAGATTGCTTATAGTAAAACTCCCCATGTTGCTTTTTTGTGTGCTAAAAATGTCTTTAATCTTTCAATGCTACACAAATTTGTTGTTACATGTCTTCAAACTTTTGTGTCTAGTTTTTAAAATTATAAGCATCATTTTATAAAACCATCCTCTAATACACATCCTGCAAAGTATGACTAATCATCAAAACTGGTAGTGAATTCAATAGTTCTTATGAGTAATTTAATATCAGTAATAACTGAGTATGATAACCAAAAAGAACATCACCAAAATAACTGTAAATTAAAGCAATACTCAAATTATTGGCTCGCATACTAAAATTCTTAAGTATATTAATATTTAAATATTCTGAAACTCAAAATGTACAAATTCTTTAAAGTTGAACTTTGATTAAAAAACCAAAAGAATTCTAGTTAATGATGACAAATCATTTCTCCCAAGTAATCTTCATTTCATTCCTGTATTCTTACAATATTTTGAGCCAGTTAACCTTTATAACATTTAAAAAGATATATGGATAGAAACAAAGTCTTTTTTGAAGATATTTATAGCCTTTGTTTATCTCATACTGTATGAAATGTCATGCATTTCAGCCCAAAAATGTAAATATATTTGAATACGGGGTGCTACAACACTAGTGGTGTGTGGAGTTACATATTATATGGCATAAGCATTGTATTTTTTTTAAAAATATATAAGAAAATCACTTTGGATGTACATCTGGCCCTAAGTTTTTTTTTTATTGTAAATTGAGAATTTATATAAATTGATAGGGTACAAAGTGCTGTTATAATTTATGAATACAATGGAGAATAATTTAATCAAGCTAGTTAACATATACATCATCTTAAATATTTAACATTTTCGGTGGTGAGAACATTTGAAATTTACTTTCTTAGCAATTTTTAAATGTATAATAATCTAATATTAACTATATTAACCATGCTATGCAATAGAACTTAAAAAAAAAAAAGCATATCCTAGCGCTCTGGGAGGCTGAGGCGGGAGGATAACTGGAGCTCCGGGGTTCAACACCAGCCTGAGCACAGTGACGCCCCATCTCCACTGAATGAAAAAGAAAAACAAAAATAAAAAATAAAAAAAAATTTAAAGAACCCCCCCAAAACAAAAAGCAAATTCAGTCTGTCATACTGGCCTGGTATCTGATAACCATGTACTTTTCAAAGTAATACTAAATGAGAGGTGCTATGCTCTGAATGATGATGTACCCCCAAAATTCAAATGCTGGAACTTAATACCCAATGTGATAGTATTGAAAGGTAAGGCCTTTGGGAAGTGACTAATTTATGAGGGCTCTGCCCTCATGAATGGGATTAGTGCCCTTATAAAAGAGGTTGAAGGGAGCTATTTTGGCCCCTTTTCAACCATGTGAGGACATGGCAAGAAGGCACCATCTTTTTTGAAGCAGAGAACAAGACCTTACCAGACACCAAATCTGCTAGTGCCTTGATCTTGGACTTCCCAGCTTCAAGAACTGTGAGCAATAAATTTCTATTGTTTATATATTACCCTGTCTATTGCAGCCCAAATGGACTAGGGTAAGAAGTAAGTGAAATTTTCAAAATATATGCATAACTTTGGAGGTAAAGGAGGGTTTCTTAAACAAGACACGGAAGCACAATCATACACAAAAAAATTGATAAATTAGACTATATCAAAATTGGAAGCTCCGGCCGGGCGCGGTGGCTCACGCCTGTAATCCTAGCACTCTGGGAGGCCGAGGCGGGCGGATCGTTCTGAGCTCAGGAGTTCGAGACCAGCCTGAGCAAGAGCGAGACCCCGTCTCTACCAAAAATAAAAAGAAATTAATCGGACAGGTAAAAATATGTATAGAAAAAATTAGCCGGGCATGGTGGCACATGCCTGTAGTCCCAGCTACTCGGGAGGCTGAGACAGTAGGATTGCTCGAGCCCAGGAG
>RJWJ010000961.1:139182-159985 GCA_004363605.1 Indri indri | reverse complement strand
AAAAAAAAAAAAAAAAAATACAACATGTGGTCAGGGAGAAGAGTTAAAACAAACAGGAAAACTAAACAATAAACAAACAAAATAAAATCAGTTATCCCTCTGTGGATCAAGAATAGTACTGTATGCAACCTTTAAATAACACAATTAGGCCGGGCGCGGTGGCTCACGCCTGTAATCCTAGCACTCTGGGAGGCCGAGGCGGGCGGATTGTTCTGAGCTCAGGAGTTCGAGACCAGCCTGAGCAAGCGCAAGACCCCGTCTCTACCAATAATAGAAAGAAATTAATTGGACAGCTAAAAATATATATAGAAAAAAATTAGCCGGGCATGGTGGCGCATGCCTGTAGTCCCAGCTACTCGGGAGGCTGAGGCAGTAGGATCGCTTGAGCCCAGGAGTTTGAGGTTGCTGTGAGCTAGGCTGATGCCACGGCACTTGCCCCAGGCAAGAGAGTGAGACTCTGTCTCAAAAAATAAATAAATAAATAAATAACACAATTAATTAGTGGTAGCTCACACCTGTAATCCTAGCACTTTGGGAGGCTGAAGCAGGAGGATTGCTTGAGGCCAAGAGTTCAAGACCAGCCTGTGCAATATAGCAAGATCCCATCCCTACCAAAAAAAAAAAAATTAGCTGGGCATAATGGCATGTGCCTGTAGTCCCAGCTACTCAGGAGGGCTACTTGGGAGACTGACGCAGGAGGGTTGCTTGAGCCCAGGAATTTGAGGTTGCAGTGAGCTATGATGATGCCACTGCACTCTAGCATGAGCAATAGAGTGAGACCCTGTCTCAAAAAAGAAAACAACCACCATTTAAAAAATAATAATAAATAAATAAAAATAACACAATTAATTAAAGACATGATAACCTGGAATAAATTCAAAAGTTAACCAAAATATTAGTAAAACAACATATGAATAAAATACATTTGGTTCTAATTTTATGAGTAAAGATTACCATCAGTTAAGATTATTATGAAAAAATACATATAACGAATATCGAAATTGAATACATTTCTTCAATATATTGGGTCCTCAACAAAACATGTAAGTCAAATCAACTTTTAAAATGTAGATATAGAATATTTCTTTTACCCTCATTACTGCACACCTTAACAAAGTTCAGGAGAAATAAGACAAAGGTAGGTGAAATACTGTATAAATATCATAAATAAAACATATTCTAGAAGGAATTTTTAAATTCTGGAACTAAGTGAGGTAATAACTTCTGATTTTAAAAAAATGTAAAAGTGATTGCCAAAGGAAACACTGAATTGAGCTCACCTTAAAGTTAAATCTTATTGAGACTGTCAAATAAATGATACATAAACAGAGGTGGCCAGACTCCTATCTTTACATAGTGAAGGGAGCTATAAAACTTCCCAGGGGCAAAGCCATTTCTGTCTGTGGCTTTTTTTTTTATGTTCCAGTGCTTCCTCACACTGAATCAGTTTCTTAGGAAGAACACCAAACACCAAAATATACATCTATAGTAGATACTTTATTAAAAATATAAAAGCATGTGGCTTTCTACCAAAAACCTCAACCGAATTAAGAGAGACATTGGGGTTTTGCTTTTAGTAAAAGATTATGAGTTCCTTTTTCTTTAGAATTTTTATACCTATGTTCATGAGGGATATTGGTCTGTAATTTTCTTTTATTGTAATGCCTTTATCTGGTTCTGGTATCAGGGTAATGCTGGCCTCATAGAATGAGTTGGGCTGTATGCTCTTCTCTTTAATCTTCTAGAAGAATTTACGAGAAATGGTATTATTTCTTCCTTAAAAAGTTTAGTAGAATTCTCAATGAAGCCATCTGGGCCTGTCATTCTCTTCATGGGAAGATTTTTAATTACAAATCCAATTTCTTTAATAGATAATAGGATTATTCAGACTATTTCTTCTTAAGTAAGCTTGATAGTTTGGGTCTTACAAAATTAGTTTGTCCATTTTATCTAGGTTGTTGAATTTATTGGCAGAAATTTGTTCATAATATTCCCTCAATATACTTATTAATATCAGTATAATCTGTAGTGATATTACTTCTCTCATTATTGATATTCGTAACTTATATACTATATCTTTTTTCCTTATCAGTCTGGCTAGAGATTTATCAATTTTATTTATCTTCTTAAAAACCAGCTTTTTGTTCCATTGATTTTCCTCTGCTTTTCTATTTTACATTTCATTGATATCTATTCTGATATGCTATTATTTCCCCTATTCTGCATATTTTGGATTTAACTTACTCTTCCAGTTTCTTATAGTGGAAAATTAGGTTATTGATTTAAGATCTTTCTTCTTTTCTAATGTAGGTATTAAGAACTATAAATTTCCCTGTAAGTACTGCTTTATCAGCATCCCACAAATTTTGGTATGTTATGTTTTCACTTCCATTTTGTTCAAAATATTTTTAAATTCCCTTTTGATTTCTTCTTTGACCCATGGTATCTTAGAAGTGTGCTATTTAGTTTCCAAATATTTGGGGATTTTCCAGACATCTTTTGTTACTGATTTCTTTTTTTTTTTTTTGAGACAGAGTCTCACTCTCTTGCCTGGGGCGAGTGCCGTGGCATCAGCCTAGCTCACAGCAACCTCAAACTCCTGGGCTCAAGCAATCCTACTGTCTCAGCCTCCCGAGTAGCTGGGACTACAGGCATGCGCCACCATGCCTGGCTAATTTTTTTCTATATATATATTTTTAGCTGTCCAGTTAATTTCTTTGTATTTTTGGTAGAGACGGGGTCTCGCTCTTGCTCAGGCTGGTCTCGAACTCCTGAGCTCAGAACGATCCGCCCACCTCGGCCTCCCAGAGTGCTAGGATTACAGGCGTGAGCCACCGCGCCCGGCCAAATCATTTATATTTTTATTGATCTTCTATCTACTTGTCTTATGAATCACTGGGAAAGGAGTGATGAAAACTCTAAATGTAATTTTGGATTTCTCCTTTAATTTCTGTCAGTTTTTGTTTCATGTATTTTGAGGCTGTGTTATTAGGTGCATAAAGGTTTTGAATTGCTGTTTCTGCTTGATGAATTTATCCCTCTATCATTAGGAAATGACATTCTTTATCCCTAGTGATATTCTTTGCTGAAATTTACTTTGTCTGATATTAGTTACCCACTCCAGCTTTCTTTTGGTAAGGGTTAGTATGACATATCTTTTTCCAACCTTACCCATTTCTGTCTTTATATTTCAACTATGTTTCTTGTAAACAGGATATAGTTTGGCTGTATTTTTATCCAATATGATAGTCTCTGCCTTTTAATTGGAGTGTTTAGCCAATGTACATGTAAGGTTAACCATTGATATGGTTAAATTTAAGTCTATCATCTTGCTATTTATTTTCTATCTGTCCCAAATATTTTTTACTCTCTTTTTTTCAACCTACTTTTGGATTGAGTATTTTTTATTATTCCATTTTATCTCCTTTGTTTGTTTATTGGCTATAACTATTGTTTTGCTATTTTAGTAGTTGCTTTAGGGTTGATAGTACATATCTCTAACTTATCACAGTGTAACTTGAAGTCAAAGTAGTTCACACAGAAGGGCTTTAAATTGTGTACTTCCATGTCTCCCTTCCTACCCTTTTTTGTCATATATTTTACTTATACATATGCTATAAACCCCACATCAGTTGTTGTATTTTAAACAGATTTAAATAATAAGAAAAAAAAATCATATACATTTCCCCATATAGTTGCCATTTCTGGTGTTCTTTATTCCTTTCTGTAGATATTAATACATATTCCCAATTAATGCCATTTTCCTTCTGCCTGAAGGACTGCCTTTAGAATTTCTAATAGTGAAGGTCTATTGCTGATAAATACGTCCAGCTTTTCTATTTCTGAAAAAGTGATGCTTTTCTCTCCATTTTTAAGAGATATGTTCTCTGGGTATAGAATTCTAGGCTGATACTATTTTTTCTGATATTTTTAAGATATGGTTCCACTGTCTTATCATTTGTAGCATTTCCAAAGAGAAATCAATTTTAATCCTTATCTTCATTCCTCTGCACATAATGCATCTTTATTCCCCAGCTGCTTTTAAGATTTTCTCTGTATCACTGGTTTTGAGAAGTTTTATTATGATGAAGCTTAGTGTAGTTTTCTTCAAGTTTCACGTGATTGGGGTTCACTGTGATCCTCGAGTTAATGTATTTGTAGTTTCCATAACAATTCAAACATTTTGGGTTAATATTTATTCATATATTTTTTCTGCTTTCCCTTTGGACAAAGGGAAAGATTCAAGGTTCATACAAATACACACACACACACACACACACATACACACACACACACAACATATATATATTACTGGCTTGAAGTTATACTTCATTTCACTGATGTGTTTTTCATAGCAGCTTTATTGAGGTACAATTCACATATCATAAAATTCGTCCACTTAGTGGGTTTTAGCACATTCAGGAAATTGTGCAACCATCACCACTATACAATTTTAGACCATTTTCATCAGCCCAAAGAGAAATCTCATACTCATTGTATTAGTTTTCTTTGGATGCTACAAGAAATTACCACAAACTTAATGACTAAAGCAATACAAATGTATCATCCTAGACTTCCGGAGTCAAAAGTCTGAAACAGTTTCACTGGGCTAAAATCAAAGTGTTGGCAGGCCTGCATTCCTTTCTGTAGGTCCTAGGGAAAGACCTATTTCCTTTCCTTTTCCAGTTTCTAGGGGGCTTCAGTTCTTTGTAGATTCTGGATGTTAGTCCTTTTGTTGGATGTATAGTTGGCAAATATTTTCTCCCATTCTGTAGGTTGTCTATTCATTCTGTTGATTATTTCCTTAGCTGTGCAGAAGCTTTTTAATTTAATCAAGTCCAATTTATTTATTCTTTTTGTTGTTATGATTGCCATTGGGATCTTCTTCATAAATTGTTTGCCTAGGCCAATATCTAGAAGAGTTTTTCCAACATTTTCGTCTGGAATTTTTAGAAGAAAATGCCTTACATTTAAGTCTTTTATCCATCTTGAATTAATTTTTTTATATATGGCAAGAGATAAGGGTCCTGTTTCATTCTTCTGCATGTGGCTATCCAATTTTCCCAGCATTATTTTTTGAATAGGGCTTCCTTTCCCCAGTGTATGTTGTTGTCTGCTTTGCTGAAGATCAGTTGGTTGTAGGTAGATGGTTTTATTTCTGCCAAAAGTAATTTACAGATTCAACACAATCCCCATCAAAATAACATCATATTTCAAAGGTCTAGAAAAAATAATCTGAACATTGATTTGGAACCAAAAAGGAGCTTGAACAGCCAAAACAACCTTAAGCACAAAGAACAAATCTGGAGGCATCACATTACTTCACTTCAAATTATACTACAAGACTACAGTAACCAAAACTACATGGTACTGGCATAAAAGTAGAGACTTAGACCAATGGAACAGAATATTTCAAAGTATTTTCTAATCTCCCCAGTCATTTCTTCCTTGGTTCACTGTGTTATTTATTTGCCATATATTTGCGAATTTCCCAAATTTCCTTCTGTTATTGGTCTTTAATTTAATTCCACCATGGCAAGAGATGCACTTTGCTTATTTCAATCCTTTTAAATTTATTCAGGCTTATTTTGTGCCCTACCATTGGTCTAGCCTAGACAATATTCCATGTAGGCTTGAGAAGAATGTGTATTCTGCTGTTGTCAGATGGAGTGAATGTTCTATAGATGTCTCTTAGGCCTAGTGATTTATATATTGTTCAAATTCTCTATTTCCTCATTGACCTTCTACCTGGTTATTCTGTCCATTATTGAGAGTGGGATATGGAAACCTATTATTGTTGAATTGTCTATTTCTCTCTTCAATTATGTCAGGTTTTGCTTCATGTATAACATCTCAGGGCTCTGTCGTTAAGTGCACATATATGTTTATAATTGTTATTGCTCAAATGTTATAAATTGTTATATCTTCCTATATTCCTTTTATCACTATAAAATGTTTTTGTCTCTGGTAAAAATTTTTGTCTTAAAATTTATTTTGTCTGATATTAGTATAGCCACTTCAGCTCTCTTTTGGTTACTGTTTGCATGGTATATCTTTTTTCCCCATCCTTGTATTTTCAATATATTTGCATCTTTGAATCTAAAATTTATTCTTATAGACAGCATATAGTTGGATTATGTTTTTTAAATCTATTCTGCAAACCTCTGCCTTTTACTTGGTGTACTTAGTCTATTTAAATTTCATGTAATTACTGATATGGTATGATTTATGTCTGCCTAATTTTAAAATTCTTTTTTCTTGGTGAGTTTCATTTTGGATAGTTTGTATTTCTATGCTATCAAGTTCATTAATTTTTTTCTTCCTTATGTCTGACATGCTGTTGATCCCATCTAATGTATTTTTCATCCCAGACATCATAGTTTTCATCTCCAGATATTTAATTTGGTCCTCTTTTTAAAAAATATATTCTAAGTCTCTATTCACAGACATAATGCAACAACTTTTAATGTCCTTGTCTGCTAATTCTGATATCTTATCTATGTCAGTTTTGATTTCATTTTGATTGATGGATTAGTCTCCTCATTATGGGTCAGATTTTCTTGCTTTTTTATATGCCTGGAGATATTTGTTTGGATGTCATGCATTGTGAATGTTACATTTTTGGATGCTAGATATTTTTGTATTTCTTTACATATTCTTGAGTTTTGTTTTAGGACACAGTTAAGTTCCTTGGAAACAGTTTGATCATTTTGAATCTTGCTTATTAGGGAGGACCAACGTAATATTTAGTCTGGAGATGATTTTTCCCTACTACCAAAGCAAGACCCTTTTAAGTACTCTCTCCAACACTCCATGAATTATGAGATGTTCTGGTCTGGCTGACAGGAACAGGCACTATCACTGGACCTGTGTGAGTGCTATCACTGTTCCCTCTAATTCTCTTTGATGGTTATTTCCCCAATCTCGGACAGTTTCCTTACATGCATGTGGCAATTTATAATCTGAATACTCAAGAGGAACTCTCAGCAGCTCTCTCTTCTCCAATACTTTGTCCTAAGAACTCTGGCTCCCTTGGTCTCTCTGGATTCTCAGCTCTATCTCCTGAACCCAGGGAGTCTGCTAAGCTCTACCTGTGTTCCCCCTCCCTGTACCATAATCTAAAAACCCCCTTAAAACAATAAGGTGTGGCAATCATATGGTCACCTCATTTGTTTCCTGTTAGGAATCACTTTTATTTATTCATTGCTTGATGTATAGGGTCTTAGAAACATTATTTTGTGTCTTTTGTCTTTTTTTTTCCTGGTTATTTCAGGTGGGAGGGTAGGTAAACAGGCAGTAATTATTCCATCTTGACCAGAAACAGAAGTATTTCTCTGGGTTTCTTGATGGCTCTCCCAAAGGCTCCAAATGTCTCAGAATTTTTCTAAGCCACTGGGAGCACCTTATGATACATTCAATGTAATGTAATAGAATGGCTATAACTTGTCCTTGGAAATATTCTTTCCAAAAATGTTCAACTTGAGTCTGAGGACTATTGCATCTGAGACAGGGTAGGCCTCATGTAAGCCACCACAGACACATTGATGAGGACAATATTTAAGCATGAATCCAGATCCAAGAGGCTATAAAATGCAGGCCATTGATGCAGATATCATTGATTCATGCATTTCTAAGACACTATGTTATCTCTACCTAAGAGATAAGGAAGGCCCAAAGTGTGAGGTGAAATCTTAAAATTCTGGTATACGTGAATGACTTACTAGCCAGAGTTCAGCTAGTTGCATCTCACAACTTCTATAAAGTTTCCACAGTCCAATAAGCAGAAAAATAGAAGATAATATTCTAAAATGTGATATTCAAAAATGCCTCATGGAAAAGGGATTTTCTCATGCTCTGTCAAAATCAAGTTTGGTTGGAGATGGGAAGGGCCTGATAAGGAGGGATGAAGCTCCAGAGACTGGATCAGGTTTCTCAAGGTATGGTTTTCCCACGATACCACAAAATGATTTGGGGGATGCATGTTTAACTGCAGATTTCTGGCTGGGTGCAATGGCTCACACATGTAATCCTAGCACTTTGTGAGGCTGAGGGGGGAGGATTGCTTAAGGCCAGGAATTGAAGACTAGCCTGTGCAACACAGTGAGACCCTGTCTCTAAAAAAAAAAAAAAAATATATTAGCTGGGCATGATGGCACATGTGTGTAGCCCTAGCTACTCTGGAGGCTTAGGCAGGAGGATCACTTTAGCCTAGAAGTTTGAAGTTGCAGTGAGTTACGATGATGAAGCCACTGCACTCCAGCCTGAGCAGCAAAGTGAGATTCTGTCTCAAAAAAAAAAAAAAAAAATGCAGATTTGTAAGCTGCAATTCAGTTACTAAATAACAATCTCTAAGGGTGGAAACCAACAACCTACACTTTTAATAAGCACCCTTGGTGGTTTCTGTGCACATTAAAGTTTGAGAATCACTATAGGCATTCGCACTGAAACTAGGCAAGATAGCAGGCTCATTCAATACACCAAAAAGAAATCCAAATGTGCAGGCAAGGCATGCTGTCAAGGGAGCCTGACAGTAAGCAAAGGATTCATGCAGGCCATTACAGGGGTGAGAGGAAGGCTCCACAATGTCAACAGGTGGATATCCAAAAGTGGAGTGGTGTGTTAGGAGTCAGGCATCAACAACAACAGGAAAAGTTCCAAACATACGGATGATGGGCATCAGAGATGCAGCAGTTTGTATTAAATAGCAAGGATCTAGTCATGCAGACTTTGGTTTAGGGATTGGCTTCTAATTTCCATGAGGCCAAAGGGATCAAGGTAGAACTGCAATCCCAAAGAAGGGCCAGAGGCAGATACACAGAACCTAAAAAAGGCCTATTAGTGGAACTACTATTAGTACTACTACTACTATTACTACTCCACAGGGCCAGGCTAAGCTCAAAGAAGGACCAGCACAAAGACTGATTCAATGCTCAATCACCAAGCAATACTTGAATTTTCCTTGCTCATGGCCTGGATTAGTCTAGGACCTGCGACAAGGGTTAGCCTGGAAAAAATCTATCTGATCCAACTTCCCATCCCCTACCTGAATTCTGTTTCAGACATAAGGCTCAGGATGTTGTCACAGGAGTGATGATGGTTTTTCTCAGTAGTTCCCATGATGGCAGCTAGATGTAAAAGAAGCTGATTCCTAAATAGAGTAGCTCCCTGAGGGGGACAGGGGAAGTTGGATATTCTGGAGCCAACAGCAAGATGTGTTCATCTCTAAGAAATTCTGAAATATTATAGCTTAGTCACGCTAGGGTAGAGAACCCAGGTGTTTTCTACGCAATTTTTTTTTTAAATAGCAGACTACTTTTGTAGTGAAAGAAAAACCTTACTTTTGTATACATTAAGCATTTTATTTTAACCTAAAACATATAAATATACATTCATGAATTAGACATTTAATGTAGAGCAAAGGTGACTTTAAGTTCTCTGATTGGAGTTCCAGTGCTCTAACATAACTATATCTATAACACACATTCCAGGATTTCTAAAAACCTTAATTTTTAACCCACTATTGGATAAACTCATAAATTCTTGGTTTCTTCATGCTTAGAGCACTGGTATCTTTAAGGTTGTAGAAGCATCATGCTGAATTTCTCCATTCCCTCAATGACACCATTTCAGCAAGTGATAGCAACTATTTAATAGTATTCACTAACTGAGTGATTACCATGACGTAAGTGGAGAATCAGGAGGACTGTTAGAGTCATGCCAGAAAAAAATCACAAGACAGAACTGAAACGATCCAGTGGAGACTGAAAGAAAAGGCAAACTACCTTGTCATGCGAATCTGCTCCTTCAGTTAGTTACCACTGGCTGTTTCACTCCTGGATCTGTGTGGCTCCCTGGACTAGTCTTTTCCAGCCCCCTAGGGTGTTCCCCACTTATCCTAGTCATTCACAAAGAGATACAGTCAAAATCAATTGGGTGGTGATTAGGAGCCATTATCTGCCTGCTGTGCTGAAAGGGATACAAAGCAATCTGGAGAAAACCTTTCACCATGGGTTAAAAAATATTCCAGTATTTCTAGGAGTGGTGTCACTTATAAGTTGGAAAATCAAAGTCAAGCCACTGTCTTTTCATAATATTGGCTTGTTAGGTTTATAAGGTGTTATATCTCTAAAGCAAACACCATAAGAAATATGAAAAATTCATTATTGACTTAAAGGGAGGAAAAAAGCAAAGGGAACCATTTTGACAGTGGAATAGATGTACCCAGATTCAAGGATTGAACAACAGATTTGTAGCACGTTCTTGCCTTGCCCCCGGAGGGGCTTCTACCCACTACAGCTCTACCTTCTGTAGTCTCTCTAATGTCACTCTCCAGGTTCTTTGCCCATTCAACTCAGATTTAGAATTATGGATGTAGAATACAGAAAGTACCTAAAATTCAATACCTTGATAGAAGAAATTGATGCCTGGACAGTGAATTAAATCTCCTGAATTTGGCTGAATGGAGACCAAAAGTCCTGTCTCTTCATTTTGCCCAGTGTTCTTTTCACTCTGCTTGCCTTTCCTGATGTTGCTTCCGTTTAGTTTTGAAAATTACTATCATTTATTATTTGCCCAAACCTGTCGGGACTGAAGCTGTTAACAGTATCTTCCCTTAATAGTTTCATAGCATCTACTCCCAGTTTATGGTTGTCACATTTTATGGGGAGGGAGGGCCTACAAAATATGGAGAATATTCTGATGAATACATACCACAAAGACAATCTGTTCTGCTTTAAGACCTAGGAATAATTTATCAGAATAGATATCATGGGATCATAAATTTCTTAGATAAATTTCATTTATGATGATCAATAATATCTGACAAAGGGGAGGAAGGATTACTGAGTAAAGTAAAAACTCACTAAAATATGAATAACATAATTGGTCTCTATGTTCTTTAAAAGAGTAACTTAGATATAATCTTTGAATCCTGGATCTTAGGGAAGTAGCATGATGTGCAGGAAAGACCACTGTCTCCGTCCATTTTGCATTGCTAGAAAGGAATACCTGAGACTGGGTAATTTATAAAGAAAATATTAACAGGTTTATTTGGCTCATGGTTCTGCAGGCGGTACAAGAAGCATGGTACTAGTGTCACTTTCTGGTGAGGTCCTCAGGAAGCTTCCAATCATGGAAGAAGAGGAAGGGGAACCACATGTCACATGGCAATAGAGGGAGCAAGACAGAGAGAGGGGAGGAGGCACCAGTCGCTTTTTGACAATCAGATCTTAGGAGAACTAACAGAGTAAGAAGTCGCTCATTAGTGCAGGGAAGGCACCAAGTCATTCATGAGGGATTTGTTCCCATGACCAAATACCACCCACTAGGCCCCACCTCCAACATTAGGGATCAAATTTCAATATGAAATTTGGAGGGGACATATATCCAAACTATATCAACCACTGTCTTGGAATTCAGAAAATTAAGATGTCCATCCTGATTATACAAAAAAAGTAGAATCAAAGAAAGTGATCAAATTGAACAATCCCCAAATGTGTCCTTTTTCTTTCACTGCCCCATTCACCCCACTTCTTAATCCCACTGTTGATTTTTTTAAGATTGTCTTTGGGCATCTACCTCATTAATTTCAGAGTCATCATTAAGTCATTACATTCATTTTTTTATTTGAGATCTGTGTACATCCTTTCTTTGGTCATTAGGAACAGCACATTTTTTTTTTTATTTACATTGGATGTAACTAATTCAGAGTCCTTTCTCCTTTTCTCTTAGCCCTCTCCAAAGGCTACAATGACCAGGGGAAAAATAGTGGACTTCGGGGATGGCTTAAGAGGAAAATCAGTGCAGTTCTTTTCTTTTTGCTTCATGCTCTGAGTGATTCTAGTTAAGAGTCCTATGGGGTAGGTGTCTGGTTGAAAATGTGTGTCTCTTTCTGAATTGTCCTTTTTCAGTTTTACAGATGCGCTCCATCACATATACAGGAATTTCATAAAAATATTTTTCTCTGCCACAGAGGTCAGGGTTTTGCAGGCCTTTGGGGAACAGATAACACGCCTAAATGTCAGCTCAACTAAAGAACCACATTGCTCTACTGGAACGCCTCATTCTTAATACTTGGCAGACTTTGGGAATACCCCAAACCACATGTACTTTTTGCAGCAGTCCCCAGCCTTTTTGGCACCAGAGACCAGTTTCATGGAAGACAATTTTTCCATGGACCAAGGGTGAGGGGTAGGGTGTCATGGGGTTGAGGGGAGGTGTTGCAGAGCTCAGGCGGTGATACGTGGCCCATTTCCTAACAGGCCAGGGGATGGGTACTGGGATTGGGGACTGCAGCTTTAGAGGATGCAGACGGGTCACAAAATTAAATCAGTCTAGTCTGGCCAAACGCCCTCAACCCACTTCTAAGTTTGAACTAATTGATAGCCTCCCCTTCTCCCCAGTCACACTTGTTACAGCCAATTCAAATTGGTTTTAAGTGGATTCAGATAAAATTCACCTGCTTTCTTCTTGAACAAATAAAGCTGTTGGGAATAAACAAAACAGTTCTATCTGCAAAGAGCAATGTGGTAATAAGACTTCGGACCTTGAAGCTTAGAGAAGACTTATGAGATAATGTCTAAAATGTGTTTGAGATGCATGTATGAAAGGCTCTATAGAGATAGGAAATATGATAAATCATGCAGAAAACCTTTGTATCTGGAAATCTCCTGTCTTCTGGAGGACATAATAAGTATTAAATAAATACTTTACAAAATGTACCCGCTAATCTTATCTGTCAACACCAATCTGGATAGGTTGAAAAGTACTCTTATTCTCATGAAAACAAATAAGAATCGTAGTTTCTGATGAAAGATTTTCCAAAAAATTTCCAATAGGAAACTATGACTGTTGAGTCATGTTAAGCTAAGCTTCCATCTTCATTTTAGCTTTTGGTCTATCTTATCAACATGAAAGCACTAGTCCTGGCCCCTCCAATTTTCCATAATTCTCTCACCTCAAAGGAGTTTATAGACCAGTAACATGTTTCCCAAAGCATATCAGTAATCACTTGGGGAGAAGGTATGATTGTAAAATGATGATCCCCAGGCTCCACCTCAGACTTACTGATTCAGAAATTCTAGGGATAGGACCCAGAAATCTGCATGTTAAAAAGCATCTCAGGTAACTCCTATGCAAAATAAAGTTTGAGAAGCACTGCTCTGGTAGGTCTAAGAGATGTGCACAAAATATCAGTCAGGAAAACAATGAATAGGGGACTTGTCTTTTAGGAACATAAAAAACATTGATCAGTACCTTCCCTCATTAATGCCAGATATTTATCAGAAAACAGGTCATCTCTTATTCTAACCCAAATATTCTTCTAAATTATATTCACCAGTAAGTTGGATTATTAGCTATCAATTTTATAATAGAAACAGTGCAAAAATCCAAAATTTCTAGTGATCTACCATTCTCTCTAAAATGCCTAATTCACTTGACATTTAGTTAAGCTTCATTTAGCTCATGAACCACACATTTTAGCCTATTTTCTTCCCATGAAAGTAGTCTTCATAAGGAATAGTAATTTTCATAATTTTTTTCCTTTGACAGAAATACAAAAAACTAGTAAACATAAAGAAAAGTTGGATTCAGAAACAGATGAGATATTTGGTCTTTAAGAAAGTAAGCTTCTAGTGGAATTAATTGGCACAGCCAGATTCTGTATAAGATCAACACTTTGTACACAGAAAAATCACCTGGGGAGTGGCTATCAATGCAAATTGCAGAAGTGTATGACTTGGTAGAGGCAAGATGGATAATTGAATTTTTAACAAGCACCCCAGCTGATTCTAATGTGAATGGTTTTGAGAAAACATTCCAGGGGTTTCAAGATTTCCAGATTCCAAGCTCTTATATCTGAAGCTCCCTTCATGTCTAAATCAATATATTAAACATAGTAGATTGTCAATACATGCATATTTAATTAAAGTAATTGAAGTAATTTCATATTTAATTAAAGTATAAAAGGGAACAAATAGGGAAATTCCATTTCCCTAATCAGAGCCCACATTCTGTAAGTCAGAGCTGGGCAATCTTATATATATATATATATATATATCATGAATTACTGTCTTCGAGAACTAAGAGCCACATGTAGTAAAAAAGCAACTTAATGTAGGTTTTGCTGTTGTTCCTTTTAGAGAGTATTTAAAACATTCTAATTACACACTTTTAAAATTAAAAATATGCTGAACAGTACATGTATAGCAAAGGGGATGGTTGAATGAGGGTGGGGTGAGAGTTATTCTCTGGACAACAGCAATAATCAAATAACTATAATTCTGAGGACGGTATAAAATAAAACAAAATGGAATCTGTCCTTCGTCTAAGCATGCCCCCACTCTTCATGTTAGGATGGTAATTTCCTCATTCCCACAGGAATTATTTGTGAACAAGTTAAACAATTGTGGTATTAGCTAATTATTAATACTAATAATTCACAGTGATCTGAGAGATTCTCATCCTCACTTCCTTTGGGAGAACCAGAATAAATTTAATAATTGGGTTCTGGGGTTGTAAACTTTCTGTGAGTCTGAGAAGCATACTTTATATATGTATATAACATGGTATTTCTCAGATAGTTCACAAACCTGTAAAAGGAGCACTAGCTTACTACTTAATGACTTTGTGAGTTTGAACAGTTATTCAACCCCTTAAAGGCTCAGGTTCCTCAACTGTAAAATGGGTACCCAGGCTGATCTGTATTCACAGTCCAGGCTCTTTCCATTCAGGTATGATGCTTCCCACCCCATAGTGCTTAAGTGAGGTTTATGTGAGAGGATCACGAGATAATTTTTGTAAAAGTGCTCTGTAAGCTGTAAAGCACTATACAGATGAAGCGGATTATTATTATTATTATTAGAAGCCCAGCTATAAAGATGCAAAGTGACCCAGAAAAAGAAAACAGAGTAGACAAACCTGAAATACAACATCTATAGCACCTAGAACATTACCCTGTACATGGTGTGTAGGTGCTAAATAAGTACTGAGTAAAGAAAAACACAAAACACAGGTTTGTGCCACCACCATACTAAGTCTGATACCACAAAGGAATAAATATACCGAAAGTCAAGGATAGTTTCATTCAACCATGCAAACCAGAATGCCCAAGACCTTAAATTTTAAATTACTTGATATGAAATAGCACTAAAGTGTAAAATGCAACCCATCATCTGCAATGAAATGGTTATATGCTTACCTTTTCAGTCTTTCAAACGCAGTCTTGTAGGGATAGCAGAACCTGGGTGAGATTGCTGAATTTTTTTCCTGCATCTAGTAGATTTGCATAATTGTCCTAGCAACCTCTTGAGAAAATAAATTCTATAGAATGCCGGGTACCTAAGCCCTCTGTTTTGGATTTGAAGGGCTGACTTTTATTGACACCTGGATTTTAAGCCAAATTAGATTTATCCCCTAACATGCCCCTCCAAAAAAAAAAACACACACACAAAAGAATGGGGAAGGGGAGTAGGGAAGCGGTTATTTACATTATAAAACAATTCTCTATGGGATTCCTTTGTCTATTTTCTAGAATATGCAAAATGTGATTCAAGTTTAAATATTTAAATTATATACAACTTGACACGGACAGCTATTTGTAAAACGAGGCAAACCCATACGGGGAAATACCACATAAAAAAGCATTCTGGGGAAAAATATTTTCTTCTGGGTGGCCCTAAACTGCCTTTTTCTCCCCTCCATTGCACATGTATTTTTATGCTGGGTAACATTTCCAAAACAGGAGTGTTTTTTCTATCGCTGAAGTGAAACAAACAAGCTTGCTTTCATAGCCACAGAAATGCCCAACTGTTAGAAAAAACGTTTTCCACTGGCCGCTTGCCTTTCCTATCCCCGTGCAACCTTGCTTATTGGCCCTTTGCCTTAGGAGAGCCCCTGGAGCTGTCTTATGGAACTGATTGCAGAACTATTTTGTACAGTAAGAATTAGTTTCTTCAAAATCTGAGACCACCCAGAACATGCCCAATCTTTGGCAAATGTCTACTTGTTTCCTCAGTATTTGTATAGCTGTACACTGAGTAACTGGCTTGGGTTTTTGGGGCTTTATTTGAGGAGAAATGGGGAAAACTGTTTCAAAAGATGAAAAAAAGAAAATCTCTCTCATCAAAAACCTATTCAAAATTCATTTTGTGCGTTTTTCTTTTTGGAAGGGGCAGGGACAAGAGGATTTGGTGCAGAGACGACCTCAACCAAGCTAAACCGTCCAATATTTGCAAAAGCTTTTTAAATAAACTGTGTTTGGGGAGCAAGCATTTGCTAGAAGCTCCCAATGGCAAAAAAACCTGTCCTTCCTCTCTGGGCACCGAAGCCTCCCCCGGGTGGAACCGTCTGCCGCACTGAGGGCGGTGGCCGGAATCTTGGAGTAGGGTCGCGAGGGCCATGGGGGTCAGAAGGTCCTGAAGTACAGGCTTTGGCTTTGTCCCAGCTTGCTGCGTTCCTCTCCTCACCGCCTCGTCTTTCACATACTAGGTGCTCAATAAATGTGGATACGGGAAGCCAAAGATCCGAAACTGCCCTTGTGCCCCAGAGGAGAATTACGGGGTGCGCAGGTTTATTCCGACCCGCTGCCTCCTCACGTTTGCTGAGGTAACCTGGCCGCGGCTGCTCCGGCCCCAGCAGCTGGACAGCAACCAAGACGAGCTGCTGGAGAAAAGATGGAGAGCAGGCCGGAGAGGAAAAGCCGCGCGGGGCGCGAGCCAGGGGGTCCACCTGACGGCCGCGCCGGCCGCCCGACCCCGCGCTCCCAGCGACAAGGAGGCCCGCGCAGACCGCGCGCCCGGCAAGCAGCGGGGTGGGGCGCCCCGGCGCGCGCCCGGCCCCAGGCCCCGCCCCCGCCAGCCCCTCACGCGCCCACCTCAGAGGAGCCGCGGGCCGGGAGGGCGCGGGGGGCGGGGAAGCCGCGCGTGCGCGTCGCCGCCAGCTGACGAGAGCCCCGGAGCGCGCGCCTCCCCCTCCCCCAGCCTCTCGGTCCCGGGGGCCCAGCGCGCGGCCCTGCTGACGTCAGCGGGCGGCTAGCGGAGCCGGCTGCGCAGAGCCGCCGGCGCACTCGCGCGCTGCGCTCGCCCCCTCCCCCGCCCGGGCCCCGGCGCGCGCTCGCTCGCTCGCTCTCCCTTCATTTTTTTCCCCTCCCTCCCTGCCTCTCTCTCTCTCTCCCTCGAGCTCCCGGCTGGCCTCGGCTCCCTCGCGCTCTCCCTCTCTCCGGTAAGCTCCACCGAGCGATGCGAGTTCTGGGAGACAGCGACGCCGCCGCCCGCTAGAGACCTGCCCCCCGGCCCGGCCCCCTGCCCAGCCCTGCCCAGCGCGCGGGGGTCGGCGAAGGCGCCGCGGACGCACCGACGGCTGAGGACCGGCGATGCACATGCACTAGCAGCACCCCCCAACTCACTCCCTCCACACCCCGCGCCGCCGCCGCCGCCTCCTCCGCCTCCTCCTCCTCCGCCGCCGCCGCCGCCTCCTCCGCCGGCAGCCGCGGCAGAAGGACCCACCCTGCCCCCCACCCCACCTTCCGCCGGCTCCGGCTGCGGCTCCAGCCGCGACTATTATTTTATTTATTTTGGGTCGTGCACAAGCCTCAGTGCCTGCAGCCCGCGCCGCCTCGGCCCACGGGCGCCTCCTCCCTCAGCTCCGGAGCCTCAGACCCCGGCCGCGCTCGTCTCGACACCCCCAGACCCCCGCCAGCTGCCGCGAGTCTCCGCGGCTGGAATCTTGTTAGCGGCCGTCTTTTTGGGGGCTTCTAGTTTCCCGACATTTTTGTTTCCAGTCAAGGAGAGGATATCGTGATTTTTCCCCCTTTGAGCCCAGGCTCTGCTCTCTGGGGGGGTGGGGGGCGCGCCGAGCCGGGGAGCGGTGCCAGCCGAGTCGTGCGGGCTGTGGCAGGGAAGGGGCCACCATGGGATGTACTCTGAGCGCAGAGGAGAGAGCCGCCCTGGAGCGGAGCAAGGCGATTGAGAAAAACCTCAAAGAGGATGGCATCAGCGCCGCCAAAGACGTGAAATTACTCCTACTGGGTAAGGACCTCTATACCACCCCCATCCCACGACCCCGGCCACCCGCACGCCCTGCCGCCAGCACCCCCATCCCACCTGCGCCCAGGGAGACCTGGTCCCAGTAGTTGCCACCACCATGTGCCCAGGATCTCCCACCACTTCGCATGCCTTAACCCCCCAAACCCCCGCCCCGTTCCCCTAAGCTGACACTCACCACTTTTTCCCCTGTCTGTGTCCCAACAGGGGCTGGAGAATCAGGAAAAAGCACCATTGTGAAGCAGATGAAGTAAGTCCCTGTGGCATTGGGATTTGTACTTTTATTAAGAATAATTTTAAAATCATTTTTATTGCCTTGCTTACTCCACAGTGCTCTCCAGGCCTGCTTTTTAATTCGTGTGCACACACACATACACACACACACACACACACACACAGCCATGGACTTGACTCCCCTCCCCCACTCCCTACGTTGGTTTTGGGTCCTCCACCCCAACTCTCAGGGTGGGTTTTTTGGGGGGGGTAGGAGGAGTGCCTGTAGTTGTATGAATGACAGTGTCCGCCATATTGATCAGACCATCACACTACTGGCATGATTATGGTCATTACTCTTGCTCATGGAGTATTTCGTGTGTCTCACTGCCTCCATTTTTGTCTCTCTATATCTCTGTTTCATTCTGTCTCTAGTTTTCTCTCCTTCCTCCATACCCCTCCCCCCAACGTCTGTAATCCCACTTTCCCCTGCTCTTCTCCTGGGGCAGTGATTTTGAACTTGGCTAAAACATGGGAGGGGACGGCCCTCGATTGGGGTGGAGGATCAAGTGTCTGCTGTTCATGGATTTGGTGCTGAATTGGAGTCTGTGGTTTCTACCCCACCCCCCACCCCCTACCAAAAGAGGGCGAGGGTTAGAGGAGGGGATGTGTGTTAGGGGAATGAGGTGGGTTTCCAAGCGGATGTCACTGGCAGAGCTGTATCCAAGGCAGAGGTAGAAGGGGGACGCTGGCTGTGAGGCTGAACGCACGCCCCTTACTGCCTCCGGCCCCTCTCCACCCCAACCCTCCCAGCGTTTGCTCTCCTGACACCGGCAGTTTTCGTTCACTCTGTGGCCTTTATCAATGTATTTATTTACACTCTGCATAGGCCAAGTTCCATGTAATCTACCCACAATGAGGATTTCAGGCCCACTTGCCGCCGCCCCCTTCTGCCTTAGATATCAATTTCCCCTCCTAATTAACTGGGGGTGGATTTGAGTGATGGTTGAAAATTAAAAGAAAATGGGATATTCCTTCCCTTCCACACTTTTTCGACAAGGCGCCTCGCCCCTCCTTCCCACTGTCAGGCTCTTTTCTTGCCCCATCCGCTCAGCGGTTCCTGGTGAGCCCACAGGCAGCTTTGCCTGGGGAGGGGGTGGCCGGCAGGGAAAGGGTACACGCCTTCGGGGCCTCCCGGCCCTGCTGCTTCCGTTGGCCTGTCAGTTCCGGACGGAGGAGTTCGTTAAGAACGTTTAGCGAAGATTCCACGTCGTTTTGCTGTGACACCTTCGTGCACACACAGCTCCTAATTAGGAGTTGCTGTGCAGTAAACAAAAATGATTATTTTTCAACTTGACAGAATAGCCGAAGTAATTGCATCCCGTAGGAAAACAATGGAAAATAAAAAACCTTTTCGTGGGAAGGTGGGTGGGAAACGAAGCATGCTTGCGGTTTCAGAACCAAGATGCGAAAGATCTTGCATGTGTAACAGGCATGACAAGCGGGTTCTAGGCGGCGCCATGATGGTAGGGAGTAGCGACTCGGAGACAATTTCCCCATCTGCTTGACATGTTCTTATTTTTGTTCGAGAACTCCCTGGGGCTTTCTTCGCAGAGGTCCCTCGGCTCGCCGCACCCCTCTGAGCCACGGGTAGTTTGGCTTGGGGCTTCTCTGGAGCTTGTGCAACCCAAATGGATGGGGAGGCGGGGCCTGGGGAATTGCTCTTTGCAACTAGGTGCATGTTGCATCTGCCTGGAGCCCTTGCAGGTCGGTAAATGCAAGCGCCGCCACCCCTTTCTCCCGAGGGAGGACGTTTTAAAACTTCAGAAGTCTGTAATCTGCAGTGTCGGACTCAGAGCCTGGTAGAAGCCCCAGCCACCAGAGCTGGGTGAGGTTTCAGGCGTTGCAAGTGGTGGACAGCGCCCAGCCGAGGCCGGAAAAGTCGATGGGGCTCTGTTCGGCGGCACTCGGCGAGGCTCGGTGCGGCCTGGGCACGGGGCTCGGAGGAATTCGGCAGTGTTCGGAGCGGAGTCGGGGCCCTGGCGGCGGAAGCCGAACCGCTTCGGAAAAGGCCGAAGGCATTCGGAAACGCTGGGGAGGGCGAGGGGAGCGCACAGGAGGGGATGAAAAGGGGGGACAGGCTAGAGTCCACAAATTAACTTTGCATCTGCCAAAGCAACTGCTTTCCTGAATATGCCCCATAAATTAGGTTGATTTAATAGGAAGTTTAAAAATATATGCTAAATCCCCCAAAGGGTACCTCACCTTTTTTATTCAAAGAGAGCTGAGCTCTCTGAGGAAATAGGTGTGCCACTTTAGAATGAAAATTCCTAATTATGTACTGGGGCAGGAAATCTTAAATTAAAGCTATATGTAGACTTCCCGGGAATGTCCTATATGTCTTGTATTTGGTTTCACTGAGGGGGGAAAAATGAAATGTCTGATGTTTGAGATGGTTAATTCGGAAATCAGAGCATTCCCCGCCCCCTCCCCCCACTTCCCCATTTCTTCTCCGCTCCGCCCCCCCCCACCCCACCCCTGCCCCACTG